>JAGXJF010002174.1:0-72209 GCA_019208055.1 Stipa capillata
GACGGCTTGGTTCGGAGAGGTCCCCACGGTCGGCGCCATCTGTCGACGATCGGTGAATCGGCGATCTTACGGTATTCGTGGAATGAGGATTACTGGGGGGTAGGGACCTATAGGGCCCAAGTGTCAGGAAGCTCTGATAGCAGGGGACAGCTGTTTTTATACAGGTTCGGGCCTCCCTCAGGATAATAACCCTACGTCCTGTTGCTATATATTGATGGAGAACACGCTTTACAATGGGGGTGTATGTTAGTGGCTACCCTAGACCTAATCGTAGACTAATCTATACTAAACCGCCGGGCTCGACTCCTTCGAGGCAGCGGGTCTTCTAGGGCTTCGCCTCCTGAGATCTTGTGCTGCGACTAGATTGATCTGATGGACTTGTCTTGACCTAATTTGACCTGATGCGACCTGTCCTCCCCTATGGGATTGCTGATCCTTATATAGGGGGCTCCCAGGGTCGTACTGGACGTGGACTTACGCCCGAGTAGGACTCTGGCTTCCTTAATCGTCGGGATTGACTTCCTAGTTTAAGGGGAGTCTTCCCTCCTCTAGAGGGGTTACCTTATCGTCCGGGGATCCTCTGTCGGATACGCTGTATCTTCCTAAAGTCCCCGGGGAGCTGTACACGGATACCCCTAATACGCGGGATACCATACTATACATCATCAGGTTCCTTACACCTTTCATCCAGGATGGGCTGCATTAAAAGGGCCCGTCCGCGAGAGGCTCACCCATCCTACTCGGGGTCGACTAGTTGGCGGTACTAGTCGGCCGACACAAAGGTTCAACCATCTCACTCGGGACCGACTAGTTGGCGACACTAGTTGGTCATCGCCGACTTCTCTGGGCCAATCGATCAGACAGGTGTGGCATGCTAAATCGCCGAGTACTGATGCTCCAACGGACGACGGGCAAAAAATGGAGATCAACGAACTCGGCAAAGGACCGATTACTATCGGCAATCTGGTCAATTCTAATGATAATATAATCACTGTTCAGCAGGGGTCTATGGCCAATGATCATGAAGCCGGTACGAGCAAGAGCAGGCCTAGAGACCCTAAGTACACTCAGCCTACATGGTGCCCTCCCGGGTTGACTAAAACCAAGAAAGAGGAGGCTGCAGCGTATGAGAAATCAGGAGAAGGCTGAGCGAGAAGCCGAGAGGCTGAGGGACGAATCTTTTAATGAGATTCGGCCCATGGTACCCGTGAAGCAGGTGTGGAAGCCCTAAGCGAGTAGAGGACACAACAACTCCCGAAGACACATCTCCTCTACTCGGAAGCTCCCCGAAGTCGATAGCCACCACGGAAGACAACGAAGAAGAAATGGTGGACTACGAGTCTACGCCAATTCACGGAGGTATGGACATGAATATGGTATATTACTTACCTGCCGAGTTCCGTGCTGTAGATGAAAACGGGAAGTAGCCCAGTTCGACTTCGGCCCCAAGAATGCCGTCTTCGAGAAGCCGACAGAACCGGTGAAGCACTTGAAGCCGTTATATGTCAAGGGTCATATCAACGGATCGCCGGTGGCTAGGATGCTCGTAGACGGCGGTGCTGTAGTAAACCTTATGCCATACTCGGTCTTCAAGAAGTTGGGCCTGCATGATGATGAGTTGATGAAGACCAATATGGTGCTCAACGGGTTTGAAGGCAAAGAGAAGACAGAGGCCAAAGGCGTGATGTACGTAGAGCTCACCATCGGAAGCAAGACTTTGGCCACTGCGTTCTTCGTCGCTGAGGTGCAAGGGAATTACAACGTCATACTGGGCCGTGATTGGGTTCACGCCAACCAATGCGTGCCATCCACGATGCACCAATGCTTGATACAATGGATTGATGAAGAAGTCGAAGTCATTCACGCAGACAACTCGGCTTGTGTCGCCCTAGCCGATGCATTGGTGGACTGGCAGCACCCCAACGCGACGTGCCTGATCTGGGCGTGACCTTTCCGAGTTCGACTTCCTTAGCGCCACAAGGAGCGGGTTCGTACCCGTATCTTTGAAGCCAGTCGGCAGCGACCGACTTCAGGGTAACTCGGCTTTCATTGCTTTGGTTGATGCACTGGCAAGTCGGCAACAACCGGCAACTCCTCGGGAGCCGACTTCCCTAGTGCTAAAGGAAACAGCCGAGTACCCGCACCTTCAAAGCCGGTTGATGGCAATCGGCTCCAAGATATGAAATAATCAGATGGATCCCAACTCGGATTGGTTACAAAAGCGACTCGCGGAGTATCGGTCCGATAAGAACGATATGCACGAGTCCATAGAAGAGTTAGATGATATGGATAAGTTGGGACAAGGTTTCACGTCGGCCGATCCATTAGAGGAAGTAGACATAGGGGACGGTTCGAGTCCTAGGCCGACATTTGTAAACAAGAATTTAAAAGCCGACTGCAAACTTAAGCTAGTCGGCTTGCTGAAAGAATATGTTTGCTGCTTCGCATGGGAATATCACGAGATGCCCGGGTTGAGCCGAGAGCTAGTAGAGCATCGGTTGCCTATCAAGGCCGGTTTCAGGCCTTTCAAACAACCGGCCAGAAGATTCAATCCCGAGATGTATGACCGGATCAAGGAAGAGATCGGTCGACTGCTTAAAGCTAATTTTATTAGACCTTGCAGGTATGCCGACTGGATCTCTAACATTGTACCCGTGGAAAAGAAAGGGTCCGGCAAGTTGAGGGTGTGCATCGACTTCAGAGACTTGAACAGAGCCTCACCCAAAGATGAGTACCCTATGCCTATAGCCGATATGCTTATCAATAACGCTTCTGGACACGAGGTCATCAGCTTTCTTGACGGTAACGCGGGGTACAATCAAATCTTCATGGCCGAAGAGGACATGTCCAAAACGGCCTTCCGTTGCCCCGGGTTCCTTGGCTTATTCGAGTGGACAGTGATGACCTTCGGGTTGAAGAACGCCGGAGCCACGTATCAAAGAGCTATGAATTTAATCTTCCATGATCTACTCGGTGTCATACTAGAAGTCTATATTGATGATATTGTTGTCAAGTCGGACGCCTTTGAATCTCATCTGGCCGACTTGCGCTTAGCTTTTGAGAGGATGAAGAGGTACGGCTTGAAGATGAATCCTTTGAAGTGTGCTTTTGGCGTATCGGCTGGGAAGTTCTTAGGCTTCATCATACATCAGCATGGCGTAGAGATTGACCCCAAGAAGATAGAAGCAATTCAGAAGGTACAAGCTCCGACATGCAAAAGGGACATGCAACGATTCCTTGGCAAAGTCAATTATTTGAGGAGGTTCATAGCCAACTTGTCGGGAAAGGTCAACGCGTTCGCTCCTATCCTTCGGTTGAAGAATGACGTTAATTTTACTTGGGGGGCAAAGCAGCAAGAGGCGTTCGAGTTGATCAAAGCTATCTATCTACCCCTCCAGTATTGAAGGCGCCCAGGCATGGGGAACCTTTCCGACTTTACATTGCAGCAGAGGAAAGCGTCATCGGAGCCGTGTTAACCCAAGAAGCCGAAGGAAAAGAACATGCTATCACTTACTTTGAGTCGGCGACTACTCGATGCCGAGACAAGGTACTCTTTCGTTGAGAAATTATGCTTATGCCTATATTATGCTTGCACGAAGTCGAGACACTACTTGCTGTCTAGTGCTTGCACTGTGGCTTGTCAAACCGATGTCATCAAGTACATGCTACATAGGCCGATTCTTAGCGGTAGAGTTGGCAAGTGGGCTTATGCTCTGATCGAGTACGATTTGGCTTATGAACCCTTGAAGTCTATGAGAGGCCAAATCGTCGCTAATTTTATTGCTGAGCATCGGGTCGACGACAAGCATAGCATTGACATTGATCTTGTCTCTTTAGTACCATGGAGATTATACTTTGATGGTTCAGTTTGTGGCAATGGCCAAGGTGTCGGTGTTGTTTATATATCTCCATATGGTGCTACTCGCGAAGCCTCATGCCGCTTAGAATATTTCTGCACAAATAATCAAGCCGAGTACGAAGCACTGCTATTCGGCTTAGAACTCTTTAATTGCCATAGGTGCCACACATATTGAGGCCTTCGGTGATTCGTTATTAGTAGTCCAACAAGTATCTAAGGTTTATCAATGTCTTGACGAATCACTTAATTTTTACCTTGATAAGTGTTTAGATATAATCTCTACCTTGGATTATTTTAGCATTACTCATATACCCAGACAAGAAAATTGGGTTGCAAATGAGTTGGCGCAACAAGCATCCGGCTACCATGTTAGTCGTGGTATCTTTCATATTTCTCAAGAGCCGATGCTTGGGCCCGACTTGGTAGGGAAGGCCGAGTTGAAACTTGCCGACTCGGTCGTCGAAAAACCGAGTGCAGATGACAAAGAAGACTGGAGGAAGTCCATCATCGACTATTTGCGAGATCCGAGTAGGAGGGTGGACCGGGCTGTTCGGCGGATGGCTTTCAAATACACTCTGATCGATGATGATCTATATCGCCGAACGGTTGATGGAGTTCTTTTGAAGTGCTTGGATGAGGACCAAGCCAGAGTTGCAATGGGAGAGGTACACGAAGGCATTTGTGGTACTCATCAGTCGGCACACAAGATGAAATGGTTATTGCGGCGTGCTGGGTTCTATTGGCCGACTATGATCAATGATTGCTTCAGGTATTACAGGGGGTGTGAAGCCTGCCAGAAGTTTGGTGACATTCAGCTCGCTCCTGCTGCCATGTTACATCCTATTATCAAGCCGTGGCCATTTAGAGGTTGGGGACTAGACTTCATTGGACAGATCTATCCTTCTTCCTCAAAGGGGCATCGGTTCGTGTTGGTGGCAACTGATTATTTCACCAAGTGGTCCGAAGCAGTACCTCTCAAGAATATGACACATGTGGAAGTGATTCGATTTCATAACCGAGCACATTATACATAGGTTCGGCATCCCTCAAACTCTGACTACAGATCAAGGCACTTCGTTTATGGCGGGACAAGTAAAGGAGTTTGCCGAGTCCTATAAAATAAAGTTGCTCAATTCCTCTCCGTATTATGCCCAAGCCAATGGACAAGCCGAGTCCAGCAATAAGGTGTTGATCAAGCTTATCAAGAAGAAGATCGAAGATAATCCCGAGGAGATGGCATGAGGTGTTGTCCGAGGCATTGTGGGCACATAGAATTTCAAGACACAGTGCTACAAAAGTGACTCCCTATGAACTCGTGTATGGACAAGAGGCCGTTTTACCGTAGAGGTAAATCTGAATGCCTTAAGATTAGCCAAACAGAATGACTTATCGGCGGTTGACTTTTATAATTTGATGATGGATGGTCTTGATGAAGTCGCCGATAAGCGTTTGGTTGCTTTAAGGGCCATAGAAAGGGACAAGTTAAGAGTAGCCAGAGCATACAACAAAAAAGTCAAGTCGAAGAGCTTTCAAGTCGGCGATCTGGTGTGGAAGGTAATCCTAGTAACTACAGAAAGATATGAATGCAAGGAGGAATGGAGAGTTTCGAAACGGCAGGTATAAACACAGCCAAACACCTCTATAATTCACTATAGCATATACAGATTAAACCGAGTACACCTTAGAATTACCGACCATGCACGTCGGAGGATGTGGTTGAGGTCGACATGCTACCTGATCCTCCAAGCTCCGTCGATTCATCGCCGTTGATCTCTTCGGTCGGCAGGAGCACGTTGTCGTCTATTCGTGAGCTAGGGTGATTCTTGCTGTATTATCTATAGTGCTTGCCAAGTCTGATAGGCTGCAGTGTTGAAATGAGTTTCTTTGCTTTTGACCAATGCTAGCTGTCTCGCTATTGTGTATTGAACTGTAGAAGCACATCAGTCACACATTGTAGCTATATACATGTCTTCTAGTAAATGGCAATATATCCTATGTACCCATTCATTGTGGTGCACTTATGCACTAATCCTTCGGTTTGAGTTTTTCAGTCACATAATTTATTCCTTGGTTGAAAGTGCATTAGAGTGGCTTAGGAAAAGATACCAACACAACCAGAGCAGCAGCTTCTGAAAGATTTGACTGAAAATTTTGTCAAATTCATTCAGTTTTACCTGCCAGAGGGCAAAATATTAGTAAAAGCACATGCTATTAACTAACTGAACTTGGTTGGGGATTTCTCATACAAACGTTAGTCATAATTCAGAGGAATGCATGTGAGTGCTTCATAGATGTTTGGCGAAAGAACAACCAACAGAAGTTTGCAAATCAAAGGGCAAATTAAATGCTTATCACTTATTTTATGAAATAGAAACTAACAGATCACCAACAGTAAGGTGATGAATAATGATCTTGGAGATGAATAATAACCAATCGGGTAAAGAAAAGAAAATTTTAAAAAGGGTGAAGAACATAGGGTTTTCTATGCAAATTTCACTTTTCCGCGTGTTTCCGAAGTGCGCCTTGGCCACGTTGACAGCGCCATGTCACTTGAACACTGTATGATGTGTTCCTGATCCAAGGCAGCCTTGGCCACGTTGGCAGCGCCATGTCACTTGAACACTGTATGATGTGTTCCTGATCCAAGGCAAACCACTTAATCAAGATTAGTGATGCGAAACCACATTCTAGAGAACAATGACCTATTTAGCGAAACCACATTCTAGAGAACAATGACCTACTTAATCCTACTAAACAAGTTGATGCAATTTAACCTTTCAAAATATAATATATTGCAAATTCCAGTTATGCGGGGCCTTAGCCTACCGAGCCAAACTTGATACCGAAATCGACAACCCAGCAATCCATGAGAAATTCCACCAGACAGACCAGGATCATATTAGATACAGATACAAATATATCAGAAGATGATAAACACAGTGACCAGTGAGGATATACTTTTCCAATGAGGTACAATCCAATATTCAAAATCCTTGTATCCATTTGTCTTTAGCTAATCCCAGATCGTGGAAAAATAACATCCTCCGCCGGCCAATAAGATAAACATCTAGTGCATTTGCCATACGAACCTTGATCAAGAAATTTACCAGTCCCAACAAGAGCATGAACTATAGATAAGGCTACTACAAAAGTTTATCAGTAAGATAAAACCTCAAACTTATTCTGATCAAGCTTTAGCTTTCGCCTTCAAGAAAAATAAGAGAAAAAAAGAGTTATCACAATTCTAAGATAAGACTGAAACATCAGCTGCCGATGTTGCCTAGCCAGAAAAGCATGGGGAATTGCACAACCGCAAGGAAAAGAAGAAAGTAGTGGTTCCGGCTAGGATGTCTCTCATAACTCCTTGATGCACCTAGAAGAACCCTCTTCATTGTCTTAACCAGGAACACTCCAGTGCAGATACAGAACCACGGCAGTACAAAATAGTATGAGTAGCTCCAGAAGATGCGGACAAGCATCGCAAGTGATGTGCCAGCAAATCCATACCCAGCATATGCCACAATGTCCAGCAATGGCGATTCACCACTTCCCAGTGAATACAGTAGAAATTTGATGAGGATGACTTGCAGAAACCAACCAAGTATCCCTTTTGTGAATTGTAGAGTCAGTGCCTCTGGGGTAAACCTGCATTCACAAAAAATGTTTATCAGACAAGCACCATTGAAGCCAAAATAGGGAGCAGTGTGCTCCAGTCCAGAGAAGCAAAAATAGTGCATCGTATAAGTTAATTCCAAGCTACTGCAACCCATTAATCTTTCTCCAGTATTCGCATATTCTTCTTGTCTTAAACTCCTAGCGGAACCAATCTCCTAACTTCAAAACAACCAACATAATCAACAGTAGTGCATATATTTTCGCACTGCTCCCTTCCTCGCCATTTTCATATTGCACGTTTCTTCCGTAGTCCTAGATACAGGTACAGCAAACAAAATTGTTGTGGTGGTGCAGTTACCTTCCAAGAACACCCAAGGCATATCCAGCAACTAGAACATAAGTGCCAAAAGCCATCAGAGGGATATACAGATCTGGAGCATTGATGTCTTGAAATGGAGGTTTGTACGACAGTCTTCCTCCCACTGGCTCAGTTATCCTAGTCCAATGCCCCTGAAGGAACAGAAATGGTATAGGAATTGCCTGAGAATCAAAATCTGCATACATGACAAAAAACAGGTTTTTTAAAAACATAAAAGGGAGGCAGTCAGTCTTTACTCGGTGCAGGAAAGGAAACAAGACAAGCTTCAGCTTGTTCCTCACATACTGGCTGTTGACTTGAAAGTAATATTGCGGATTGGACAAATATTGGGTGATCTGTCCACATGATCAAGCAAAGTTTAGGTTCAATAGTTCTTCACAAACCAAACAACATATATACCCATGAAAGAAATGTATCCACAGCTTACATTGCTTTGCATAAACTCAGAGCTTGAACCTAAGAACTTCTCACCATATGCTCCTAGCCCACTTCGGATGAGTCCTGGTCCAGCTCCATACAAAGCACTTTCTAAAGGATTTGCCTGTGAAGTAGTAGGCCTGCCTGCTAATCCTCCCAGATCATTGTTCATTGCCGCCATGCTGAATAAATAAAGATGGACCAACGCAATGGTCAGACAACAATTCATCAATAATCAGGTCATCTGCATACTAGCGCTTCAACTATTATCCCTTGCAAAATATCTCACCATAGCTCTTATATACAAAGTGGAACCCTAAGAAGCTGATTTAAGGCCTGTTTGTTTAGGCTTTTTCTGGCTTCGAAGCCAAAGTCCAAAAAGCCAAAAGCCTGCCAAACAAACAGGCCCTTAATAACATCCACCCATGATTTCAATACAAATATGATACAGAACAATGTAGAACAAGTGCAATAGATGACCTGTAAACACAACGTGACCTGCAGCCGTATCCAACTTATAACAGAATGTGATGATGTCGAAGAGAACATACTGTAAAGCTATGTCTCACATGACAGCAAAATAGCATAATATAATTGTTTTCTCATCTCATATGCTAGCCCAATCCAGTCTAATAATGCAGTGGCAATGGCAAGTAGCTAGTGTTATTGGAATAGCACCAATCTGAAATTTGCACCAGTCTGGTTTCACAATTTGTTTTTTACACAAGACACCATGATATTACCCTTGAACCATAACTAATGCTAAGACAAAATTATTGTATCTAGAGGCATAGATTAACAGATAGTGAACACTTTCAACTGTTGTTATCAACATAGCTTTGTTGATAGATAGCGCTATCCAATGATCACAAGAAGGTTAAGCACGTGATGAACAGCAAGAAAGAAACTTAGAAGTTGGAACGATTAAACTGACACTCAAAAGTGCTCCTCTCTAAAGTTTGCAACTGCTTTTGTCCAGGAAAAAGAGAGAGAGGGAGAGAGAAGAAACCAAAATCTCAGATGTCAAATGCAGAACCTTGTCAGAAAGCCTAAAATGTAAAAGCTCCTCGATTGCATATGCAACTTGAACTGAAGGAAGCCAGGCCAACATAAAACTGTCGATAGTGTTCCAACCCTTCTCAGATTTCCAAATTTCTAATCTCAGTTTAGCGCTACTAGTCTGGAGTTCGAACTCAAGGCACAAGCGGAGCGCTGCAATTCCCAATCTCTAACCTACCGATTTGTCCACGAAGGACACCAACCGCAAAATCTATAAAAGGTAGTAGCGCTACGAATTTGTACATACATCAAGAACAGATTCGAACAAGATCACCGAGTATCGGAACAAGAAATGGAGGCAACAGAAGCCAAGATCCAGTAAGGATTTGGGGGGATTTATAGGGACGCGGCCAAAGATCTGAGATTAAGAACTGGAACCGAATAAATGGCTAACGGAAGAAAATTTTCACCTGCGGTGATGTTGCTACGGATTTTGCTCGCGCCTGCTCGGGGCTGTGTGATTTCTCGGCAAGGCAAGCCTTTTTCGCTGCGGTGTCCTCCACCCTGTACGAAATCAAACTGCCTTTTTTTGTTCTAAATCTCCTGATTATATTCGGGTTTTTGGGTATTTTGAACGGCAGGATGCGGTCTGGTGATGTGGCGTTACGGATCGATGGCTAGATCTCACAACTCGCTGTCCCTACTTGTCAGCGAACAAACGCTGGCATCGGTGGTCCGAAAGGATCTTCTTTGGGATTCGGTCGGGAAGCGGAGGAACAGGAGCTACGTCGGATCTTGAACAGCAGGAAGCTAAAGACAAGACAATAGTTTATCCAGGTTCGGGCCACCTTCTTGGTGTAAAACCCTACGTCCTGCTTTTCGTGTATATATGAATATTTGGATGATTACAATGAGCTTGGAAACATAGGTGTTCTTTCTCTTTTCTTTCTCCTAGATCCCTTTTTTCTTTTTTCCCCTTCTCATGGCCTTGGTTCTCCCCTTATATACCCAGGGGTCACCACAAAGGCTGAAAGGCAAATACACTGTAGCCGCACCGTTGCTGACGGATAGGGCGTGGGCGTCCCACGCCGGCGGTTGAGGGTTGCTGTAGCGGAATAGTTCCTGTCACGCTTTAGTTGGGATCTGGATCATCATAACGGGGTCGAGTCAGAAGGTGAAGACTTCCCGGAACGCCTTCTGTCACGGACCATGCTGCAGCTATCCTGGCCCCACTGACCAGGGACAGAAGGTGTGCGCCTGGACGCGCGGCGGCGAGCCCCAAAGTCAAAAAGGTGTTAGACCGTTCCATCCCCTGCCAAGACCGACAGCTTGACGAGACTTATCACGTGGGAGGACGGAAATTGACCAGGACACCGTCGTCTTGTCCACAACGGACTTAGAGTAGGAATGCCTGCACAGACATGCATTAAATGCGCCTGTCGGGCCACGTGTACTGGGTAGGGACCCACGAAGGGTGCTCGGGGTTCCCATGTTCGGGGACTCCCGAGCACGTGGCTTGAGCCATCCCACTGCCTGGGAGAGGTACTCGCCGTCTCGAGTGGGAGCCAAGTCGTCTTGGGTGCTCGGGGAGCATCCTTAAGGGACGACTCGGGGCTTCCCTTGACGGCCGAGTGGACACAGTGCTCGGGGTGAGCCCCCGGGCACCTCCTCCTGGCTCCCACGTCCAAGTGGATCCAGCGCTCGGAGTGAGCCCCCGAGCACCTCCTCTCGACTCTCATGTCCTTGGTGACGCGGCGTCAAGTTGGGCCTTTTCCAGCGGTTTAGTGGGCCCCGTTCCCCGTATCGCTGACAGTAGCCCCCGGCCCTACGACCAGGCGACGGTCCAGAAAAAAGGACGAGGCTGGGGGCGGGGCCTTCGCTCCATGGGCCGACGAAGATGCCGGCCCGCTCTGAGCGCCATGCGGGGGAACCGCTTCGATTTTCGCGCCTTGCGGAGGGACGCGCTCTGTCAGGAAAACAAAACCGTCCCCCCACGCTCCGATTTTTGCGCCTTGCGAAGGGACGCGCTCTGTCAGGGAAACAGAACCGTCCCCCCACGCTCCGGTTTTTTGCGCCCTGTGGGGCCCCCACGTCCAACCACACACGAAACGCTTCGAATTCTTGATCATTTCCTTCAAATGCTTCGCCAGCCGTGCGCCTTCTCATCTTCCTCGTGCCCTTTCGCCTCCTTGCGCCCTTTCGCCCCCAACTTCCTTTCGCCTCCAGCTTCCTTGCGCCTCCAGATTCCTTGCCACACCGGCGTCATGCCGAGACGCGAAAAACGCCACGCTTCCTCGCCGTTCTCCGCCGTCAATGCCATTCTTCCCAAATCCCGTCTCCTTAACGAGGAGCGTGGCCAAGGTGCGTGACGAGGGGAGCCCATCCGGGTAGGCCCAGCACCACGAGTCGGCCCAACCAGCTGGGATAGGCCCACTCGGATGAAGGCCCAAGAAAGGCCTGCAAGCAGTAAAACGTCCGGGTGCCATCAAGACAGGCGTTACAATTCATCAAGACAAGCGTTTCAACCGGCATGAAGACTGGCATTACTCGGACGGTAACACAATGTAAATACCGTGTTTAATTTTGGCGGTTACTGTAGCTAGCCGAGTGGCCAAGTCGGCCAGTGTTCAAGCCTATATATATAGCCGAGCCCCCATGCAGAAGGGGCTGGCTGGTCTCTAGTTCAAGCTTCATCTTCAACCCCTTGTAATTCTTCTCACGCAAGATCATTAAGCATATTCAGCAGGAGTAGGGTATTATCTCCATCTTTGGAGAGCCTGAACCTGGGTAAAAGTTCTTGTGTGCACCGCCTAGATCTTCCATAGACGCTTTCCCGACAATCCTATTACAAATGGATATTGCCGCGATTTCCCCGCGACAGTTGGCGCGCCAGGTAGGGGTAGCGTCCATTGGAGCAATGATCCAGGCGGGATCTTCTCCTTCAGCTGACGGCAAGTTTGTCGTCGGCAAAGTGCCGTTCATGGCACACCCCGAAGGCTCGGAGTTCATCTTCGGCCGCCTTCATTTCGTGACCGATGCCCTCGGCCAGCTACGTCTTCAGGATCCGCGTCCTTGCCCCACGGAGGAAGTGGAGCCCGAGCTCCGGTTTGGATCTCCTTTTGCTGCAGGCAAGGGCAAAGGACGCTCTCAGTTCGTCGCCATGGTGGGCGCCGAATCTCTCCTTCCCCTTCTGGATTCCGAATCCGAAGAGGAAGAGAGTTCGCATAGCTATACCGCCTCGGCGGAGGTGTATGTGATCGGGGATGGCACCGCCGACGGCACGGGAACGTCTGATGCAGCAGCCAGGGCGACCCATGAACACCTGTATACACCTATCGGCGGGCAATCAGAGGCTGAGAGGGCCTTGGAAGCCTCTCGGCGAGCCCTCCTCGCTGAACGAGAACGCCTTGACCAAGAGCGGGCGGCACTTGAACAACGGGAGCGGCAACCGAATGATCCTCACGGTTCGCGCAGCCGCGCGAACCGGCGAACATCTTCGGCTGCCCGGAGGAGCCGGGCCACTCGGGCCCCTCTTTTCGGGCAAGTGCAGGACGGAGTCGCTGTCTACCAGACACCGGCTCAAAACCTTTTGGCGGCTGCCGCGTTGGCTGACTCGCTGCCGCCCCCCGGCAGATGGTCCCGCAGCAGAAATTCAACGCCGAGTCGTCACCCTGATGAGGACGGCGGTTGAACAACAGCAAAACGAGGCCGAGTCGGTTAGCCACCGACTGGTCTCCCAGGCGACTCGGAGTCGGCCTTCGGGGGCTCCAAGTCGCCCTGCCACCGTTGGATCGTCTCAGCCGAGTCGATCCACAAACCGACCTGATGCTCGCCAGGAGATCAACCGGCTCCAGGCCGAGCGGCGGCAAGCTGGCTCCCTCCGAGCAAACGACGCCCGTGATGCTCGGGATGATATCGAGAGACAACGAGCAGCCCGGGTTTGGGTTGAGCGTTGCGCTGGTGAAGTCAACCAGCCGGGTAGCTCTGCATCCACCGGTCCGCTTTGCTTCAGCAGACGGATTCGGGGCGAGCCTTTCCCGGATCTGTTCCGAATCGCCAGCGGCATCGACAAGTATGACGGCACAGCCAAGCCGGAAACTTGGCTTGCCGACTACTTGGTCGCTTGCAACATAGGAGGAGGCAACGAGCGTGTCGCCCTCCGAAGCCTACCCCTGATGCTGGAAGGGTCGGCTCGGGCATGGCTTAACAGCTTGCTCGAAGATAGCATCTACGACTGGAGGGACCTCCAAGAGGCCTTCATCAAGAACTTTGAGGGCACGTACAAGCGCCCTGGGAATGCCCAAGACCTGTGGCTCTGTGTCCAGGAGAAAGGCGAGTCGGTCCGCGATTACATCCAACGCTGGACCCGGCTCCGAAACTCCATTGAAGATGTCACCGAGATGCAGGCCATCCAGGCCTTTTCCCAAGGGGTTAAATACGAGCTCCTCAAGCACAAGTTGGCCCGGTCTAACATCCAGACCATGGGCCGACTCATGGAAGTCGCTAGCAAGTACGCGACGGGCGAAGAGGCGATGCGGTACGAAGACAAAGGCAAAGCAAAAGCCGAGTCTTCAAGCCGGAAGGTGCCAACCGACTCAGGTCGGAAGTACCCGGACAGTCGGCCCCCGAAGCGGAAGGCTGGCGGCGGAGATGGAGTCGGTGGAGCCGACTTGGTCGCGGCCGCTGAGCGTCGCCCCCAGCGTGGCGACGACGGCCAAAAGAAGGAGCGCCCTTGGCAACAGCGCAAGGCGCCAAAGCTGACCTTCGAGGAAATCCTCGACAGGCCGTGCTCATTTCACAGCACCGCCAACTATCAGGCAGGACACTCGACCCGGGAGTGCAGCTTCCTGCAGTGAATCCGGGAAGAAAAGCAGCCCGAGCCGGAAGACGGCGGAGAAGGAGGCTCTGCCGCAGGCGGCGACGCTGCGCAGTATCCCCCTCAAAGGGGGGTGCTCATGATCTTTCAGGGATCCGACTCCAAAAGGGGTCGGAAACTGCGTTGTCGCAAAGTCAACGCGACGGTGCCGGCTGTCCCTCAGTGGTTGGACTGGTCCGAGGTGCCAGTCGGATTCAGCCGACTTGACCACCCGGACCGGATCCCTCAGCCGGGCAAACATCCCCTGGTGGTGGATCCGCAAGTCGGCGGGTTCAAACTTTGCAAGGTCCTTATGGACGGTGGCTCCAGCATCAACATTATCTTCATGGACACTCTGAAGAAGATGCAGGTCCCGGAGACCCAGCTTCGCCCCAGTAACACTTCCTTTCATGGGATTGTGCCTGGGAAGTGTGCGAAGCCTCTGGGTCAAGTCTCCCTGGAGGTTGTGTTCGGTGAGCCGAGCAACTTCCGGGTCGAGACATTGACCTTCGAGGTGGTTGGCTTCAAGAGCGCATATCATGCGATCTTCGGGCGGCCGGCTTATGCCAAGTTCATGGCTAGGCCATGCTACACGTACCTAAAGCTGAAGATGCCGGGTCCAAAGGGCGTCATCACCATCACTGGCGATTTCGAGCGCTCTAATGAGTGCGACCTCGCCAGTGCAGATATTGCTGAGTCCCTAATCGCGGCTCAGGAGCTGGAGGACATCCAAACTTCCACCGACTCGGAAGAACCTCCACCCAGCAAGAAGGCGGCAACCGAGTCCGCCTTCCAGTCGGCCAAGGACAAGAAACGTGTCCAGGTCCATCCCGAGGACCCGTCCAAGATGGTCCAAATCGGGACTGACCTCGAGGCCAAATAGGAAGGCGTGCTCGTCGACTTCCTTCGTGAGAATTGGAACATCTTCGCATGGAAGCCTTCTGACATGCCGGGTGTTCCAAGGAAGTTCGCCGAGCACTCCCTCAACGTCGCCAAGGATGCAAAGCCGGTGAAGCAGTCTCTCCGTCGCTTCGCTGAAGACCGGCGCAAGGCAATCGGAGAAGAAATCGCCCGACTCCTCGCAGCCGGGTTCATCAAGGAAGTTTTTCACCCGGACTGGTTGGCAAACCCGGTCCTGGTTCTTAAGAAAAACAAGACTTGGCGCATGTGTGTGGACTACACGTCCTTAAACAAAGCATATCCCAAGGATCCGTTCGCCTTACCCCGAGTGGATCAAGTCGTCGACTCCACGGCCGGGTGCGAACGTCTATGTTTTCTGGATGCCTATTCAGGCTACCACCAGATCAAAATGAAAGAATCAGATCAAATAAAAACTTCTTTCATCACCCCGTTTGGGGCTTTTTATTATATCACGATGCCTTTTGGTTTGAAAAATGCTGGTGCAACATATCAACGTTGTATGCAAAAGTGTTTGCACGACCAGATAGGTAGAAATGTCCAAGCGTATGTCGACGACATTGTGATAAAGACAAAGAAGACAGCGGACCTCCTGACCGACTTGGCCGAAACTTTCGCCAATCTCAGGAGGTACGACATGAGGCTCAACCCGGAGAAGTGCGTCTTCGGAGTTCCGGCTGGCAAGCTACTCGGCTTCATCGTCTCCGAGTGAGGGATCGAAGCGAATCCGGACAAGCTTGATGCCATCATCAAGATGGGCAAGCCGAAGGACTTGAAGGCCATTCAACGCTTAACCGGGTGCCTCGCAGCCTTAAGTCGGTTCATAGCCCGACTCGGTGAGAAGGCCTTGCCTTTTTACCGACTTCTCAAGAAGTCTGACTCTTTCGAGTGGACGAATGAAGCTCAGCAAGCCTTCGAAGATCTCAAGCGTCTTCTGTCAACACCTCCGGTTCTCGCTGCGCCCATGGAGGGAGAACCCATGCTGCTTTACATCGCGGCCACTAATCAAGTGGTCAGCGTTGTCTTAGTGGTGGAACGTGCAGAAGAAGGCCGAATCCAGAAGGTACAGCGACTCGTCTACTACGTCAGTGAAGTCCTTTCCGAGTCAAAGCAACGCTACCCGCACTACCAGAAGCTCGTCTACGGTGTGTTTCTGGCGACTCGGAAGCTGGTGCACTACTTCCAAGCCCACTCGGTCACCGTGGTCAGTTATGCCCTATTGTCTGATATCATCAACAATCGGGATGCCACGGGCCGAGTCGCTAAGTGGGCGATAGAGCTCATGCCTCATGACATCAGCTACGAGCCCCGCAAGGCAATCAAGTCACAAACCATTGCAGACTTGATCGTCGAGTGGACCGAGAGTCAGACCCTTCCGACTCAAGTGCACCTTGAGCACTGGGTCATGTACTTCGACGGTTCAAAGATGCTCGCGGGCACGGGGGCTGGAGTCGTGCTGATCTCCCCCAAAGGCGACAAGCTCCACTACGTGCTGCAGATCCACTTTGCCGCCTCAAACAACATCACAGAATACGAGGCGTTACTGCATGGCTTGCGCATTGCAGTTTCACTCGGCATTCGCCGACTCCTTTGTCGTGGCGACTCGGATCTCGTGGTGCAGTAAGTAATGAAGGCTTGGGACACCAAGGACCCCACCATGGCGGCATACTGTGCCGCTGTGCGCCGGCTGGAAAGACACTTCGACTGCCTCGAACTTCACCACGTTCGTCGGGCAGACAATGAAGCCGCCGACTCTCTTGCCAGGATTGGCTCTGCTAGGGAAAAAGTCCCACCCGGAGTTTTCCTTCGGTAGCTGTACCAGCCATCCGTGAAGTCGGAGTCGGCAACCAAGTCATCGGAAGCCGGGTCATCGCCTCCCGATCCGGCTCAACTAGCTCAAGAACAAGTCTTGGCTGTCATTCCTCAATGGACTCAGCCGTTCCTTGCGTACTTCTTGCGCAAGGAGTTATCTGTGGATCCGACTGAGGCACACCGTATCGTGTGCCGGGCTCGAGCATACACCATCATCAATGGTGAGCTTTACAAGCGCAGCACCACTGGAATTTTTCAGCGCTGCATCTCGCCAGAAGAAGGTCGAACATTGCTCGAAGAAGTCCATTCGGGACTCTGCGGCCACCATGCTTCGTCAAGATCCTTGGTTGCCAAAGCCTTCCGACACGGTTTTTTCTGGCTTAGCGCTCATGCTGATGCGGAAGAACTCGTCCGAACCTGCGAAGGGTGCCAGAGACATGCTCGGCAGACACACATGCCGGCTACCGCCCTCAAGACCATTCCAATAACATGGCCTTTCGCCGTGTGGGGACTCGACATGGTGGGTCCGCTCAAAACAGCCCGGGGAGGTTTCACTCATCTCCTCGTGGCCGTGGACAAGTTCACAAAGTGGATTGAAGCCAAGCCAATCATGAAGCTCGATGGTCCGACTGCTGTCAACTTCATGAAGGGAGTCATTTTCCGATTCGGGGTTCCACACAACATCATCACCGACAATGGCAAGAACTTCACGGCTGAAGTCTTCCGTCAATTTTGTCGAGACCATGGGATCCGGATCGACTATGCCTCCGTGGCTCATCCGCAGTCCAACGGCCAAGTTGAGCGGTCCAACGCTCTAATCCTCCAAGGCATCAAACCCAGGCTGTTAGTCCCGCTGCAACGGGCTGCCGGCTCCTGGATCGACGAGCTTCCATCTGTCCTTTGGAGCTTAAGGACAACTCCAAACCGGTCGACTGGCTACACGCCGTTCTTCATGGTCTACGGAGCTGAAGCCGTCCTGCCGAGTGACATCCTCCACGACTCTCCGCGAGTCGCAGCATACGTGGAAAAGGATGCCGAGTCGGCACGACAGGACGACCTGGATCTCTTAGAAGAAGCGCGGGAACTCGCCCTCTCGCGCTCGGCCATCTATCAGCAGAACCTGCGCCGATACCACAGTCGGCAAGTTCGAGGCCGAGTCTTCAACAAAGGAGATCTGGTCCTCCAACTGATCCAAGACAAGGCTGGCATGCACAAATTATCTCCACCTTGGGAAGGACCATTCATCGTCAACCAGGTGTTTCACAACGGCGCGTACCGACTGGAGGACCCGGCAACCGGAGCAGTTACAGAACGGACGTGGAACATTGCACAGCTGCGTCCCTTCTACACTTAAAACTTTGTACTTCATATAGTTCATTGTTTCATTATAAATAAACATTTGTTTCCTTCGAGCGGCACTCGGGAGGCACTTTGTTTATTCAATTTTTAATTTTCCGACTAAGTTCCCTTTGGGCAATCCCCGGGGGCTACGTCTAATAAAACCGAGTGACTTCACTTCGGGCAACCCCCGGAAGTCATCTCGCCACA
This sequence comes from Stipa capillata, assembly GCA_019208055.1. Taxonomy (NCBI): domain Eukaryota; kingdom Viridiplantae; phylum Streptophyta; class Magnoliopsida; order Poales; family Poaceae; genus Stipa; species Stipa capillata. The sequence continues at coordinate 18,403 of JAGXJF010002174.1, forward strand.
CCCACTGGGTGATTTCTCACTTGGCGCAAGTTATTTCGAATCTCCTAACTTTGTTTCTACACGAGCGTCTAAGTAAACGTGTACGGTACCTAAGACCCACTCTTCGTCCCCAACTACAGTCGCAACCCGGCTGTCCGGTTGGCAAGAGCAAAAGCTAAAGGTCGGCCTGCACGCGAAAGGATCCGACTCGGCGTGAAAAACAAATGTGGACGACTCAAGTAACTTGCGTAAAACAATAAAATGGATCAAAAAGCATTTCCATTCATAAGCAAAAGTCTTTACAATTTTCTACTCGGCATACCGAGAGATATTACATTGTGATTTTCTATTCCTCTGGTGTCGCTTCCACGCGCTCCTCCAGGTCGGTGAAGCTAGCAATCCGGCTGGCGGCGGCGCGGACTCGGGGAAGAAGCTCCATGGGGTCGACCGACTGCCCTGCCTCATTGACGAGGGCACCCGCGCGAGATGCTGTCAACATCCGCATCCGGGTGATGGGCCAGCACCATGGCCAGTGCCATACCGGCTCCTGAGCGGGCGGCCGACTCCTTCCACTCTTCGACTTCCACCGGGCCCTGCGAGAGCTTGTCGGCGAGTGCGAAGATGTTGGAGCGCGGCTCTTCTCCGGGCCAGAGCTTGGTGCAGAGGCCTTGGGCAGCTGACTTGAAGCTCTGCACTAAACTCTTGACTTGGAGGAGTCGGTCCTCCACAGTTACGACACAGCTGGCCATCTGCTCCGGGGTCCAGAAAGTGTCGAGAACCGCCCTCGCCGGGTCGGATAGAGAGCGGAGTCGGAGCGTCGCCCGCCTCGCTTCTTCCTCCAATTCTGGGCAAGCGTCTGGTTGCGAGTTATTGCAAAGAAATGAACTAAGGAAGTTTGCAAGAAGTGGAAAACAAAGGACTCGGAGGCTTACCGAGTAGAGTTTCATTGGCCTTCTTTAGATGGCCCATGAGCTCTCCCTCGCGCTTCTCCCAGTCGGTGATGGCTGCGGCGTGTCATTTATCCGACTCGTTCATCTGCTTGGCGAAGTCGTCGATGGACGCCTGCAGCTTTTTGTTCGCCAACTGCATTTGTTTGTACTGCGCCAGTAGCTTTTCATGCTCTGTCTGCAGCAAGGCGGCAGCCTTCGTCGAGTTGCGAGCTTCCCGCAACTCGGTCTCCAGCTCGACCGCCTTGGCGTCGAGCATTTCCCTGACTTTGACTGCCGGGATTGCGCCCTTCAACTTCTCACGAAGTTGGGCGTTTTCGGCTTCAACATCTGCCGACTCGATCAAGTCAGAACAAGAAAAACTTCGAGGGAGAAGGAGTTAAAGACTCGGACACTTACTGTTGAGGGCGGCGAGCTTCTCTTCGAGCTGCTGGGTCCTGGCCTTCTCATCCTCCAATGCCTTCTCCAAGGAGGCATTCCTTTCCATAAGGACTGGGCTGTTTCCGCCCAGTCGGATTGCAGCCTGGTGAAGAAAAAATATATTAGTACCCGAATTCATAAGTCTCCAACCGACTCAATCAGTCGGTCGGAGACTCGGGGGCTACACCCACTGGGTGCACTGAACGTGCTCCCAGTGTTAGCAAAAAATAAACAAAGTTCGACAGCTTACCCCGACGGAGGTCTCCAGAACCTCGGCCGAGTCCGCTAAGGACTTAGCCGCGTCGGTGAACTCCCGGAGTTTGGAGCTGAGGGCGGCGACGCGGTCCACGGCTTCTTCGGCAGTTGCCACGTCCCCTGTGCTGCAGCTCGGCAGCAACAGCGCCGGGACGAGACTTTTCGACAAAGCCGGTCCTGACTCTTCAATCGCTAGAGTCGGAGCTGGAGCCTGGCCCTGGTCGGCTGCCCAGGGCGACTCGGCGTTGCCTTGGTCTCCGGTGGAGGAGTCGGCACCGGCTGCAGTTGTCGGCTCCGTTGTCTCCTCATTGACAGGAGGTGGCTGGCGCTGAGGATCTTCAGCTGCAGCTTCGGCGGACCCGGCGTGCGCATCCGGCTCCGGGACCTCCACCCCAGCAGCGGCAGGCTGGGGCGTGAAAGCACTCGGGCGTGGCGCGTTGGGTGAAGCTGCAGCTGGAGGAGTGGCTGCAGCCGGAAGTGTGGTGGCCTCGACAGCTGCTGCCGGCTCCGTTTCCATGTCGGAAACGGTCGATGCCGCAGTTGCGGCTGGAGGCGCAGATCGCTCAGCGCCCATAGCCGACTCCGTCCCCACGGCGGGAATGGATGGCGATGGGGCGCTGAGTATGGTTGTGGTCGGAACCACCGGGGCGCCGGCTGAAGAGTCTCCTTTGTCGGAGAACTTCTTCTGCACCCTGCAATACAAAAAGCGAAAACCGGCTTCAGTACCTTCTAACCTACTTCAACTAGGGCATGAGTCAAAAGACTCGTACCTGGTGGTGGTGGGGATTGTCTTCTTCTTCGGCTTCCCCGGGGCAGGCAGACCCCCGGGGGAGCCGGCGGCTGCCGGCTGAGGAGCACTCGGCTTCGCGACAGGAGCTGCAGCCGGTGTCGTGCAGCTGGTAGAAGCAGCTCGTGTGGCAGCCGGTGCCGGCGCCACTCGGCTAGTGGGCCCGGTTCGTGCCGAAGCCTGCCCACGGACTCGCTTGGCAGCCGGCTCCGTCCCTGCTTGCGGGGACCGGGACCCGGAAGCTTCGTCATCACGCCCCCGCTTGACGACTTCGTAGTTCCCTCCTGACTCGGAATCCGAGTCGATCTGGACGCTACTCTCGGGGGCTTCTTCTTCAACTTCAACGTCATCCAGCGCCGCCGGGGCCGAGTCCTCCTCGGGGAGTGGCGGCATGGAATTGAAGTTGAGGTAGTTCTGCAGCGTTAAAAGACTTGGCGTTAGCAAAAACAATAACATTCAAGAATCCGACTCAAGTGCGAATCACTCACATTTGGCGGAGGGTTGACTCTCGAGTATGGAATCACTTTAGGCGCTCGGACGATTCCAGTTCGTTCTTTGGTCAAGCCCTGGAAGACTTCCAACAAGTTCTCGTCCGAAAGATCTTCAGACGACACCCTCGTCGAGTCGTGGTTGCCCGAGTACTCCCACATCGGGTGCGCCCGGGCTTGCAGAGGCTGGATGCGCCGGGTCAGAAAAGTGCTGATGAGGTCGGTGCCTTCGAGTCCCTTCTCCTGGAGTCGGGCGATCCTCTTCAGGAGTCGTTCAACCTCGGGCATCTCTTCGCTGGATGGCTTGACGCTCCAGCGCTTCGTCCACGTGGGTGGACCATCAACATACTGGGGCAGACCTTCGTGGCCAGTCGGGGTGCGCTCATCCGGGCAGTAGAACCACCCGTCCTGCCACCTCCGAACGGTATCCGGAAACTGCATCTTGAAGTACCCGGAGCCCGGTCTGACTTGGATGCCGGCTCCCCCGCAGATGGACAGTCGGCCGCCGGCTTTAATCGGTTGGGCTTTCACGGTGAAGAGCTTCTTCCACAACCCCCAATGTGGTCGAGTCCCCAAGTAGCACTCGCATAGCGTGATAAAACACGCGATATGCAGAATGCCGTTGGGGCTCAGATGGTGGAGTTGGAGGCCGTAGAAGAAGAGAAGGCCGCGGAGGAAGTCATGCGGCGGAAGCTTGACTCCCCGCTCCATGAACGGAGTGAGCATCACGCGCTCGTGCTCGTGCGGGGCAGGTTTTGACTCCTCGAACGGCGCCCGCCAGTTGCTGATGGTGCGCGGAGGTAACATCCCATTGCTCGCAAAGCCGATCAGGACCTCGTCGGTGATGGCCGAGGGGACCCAATCGCCTTTCTTCCATCCGTCGGCGGCGGTGGCGGAGGCAGGGGCGGCGACCTTCTTTCCCTTGCCGGCGCGAGTCATGGTCGGTGGTTGGGGAGCGACGGCGAGCAAGTTTTCTTTCGGGAAAGAGTGTGCGGTGGCAGAGCTCTGGAGGCAAAGAGTTTTCGAGCGTGGGGAAGACGAAGGCAAGAGCAGATAAGAACCTCGGCGCCCCCGCGGTCCCCTTTTATAGATGAAGGAGTCCAACCGTCGGCAGTCGTGCGTCCGACGTGGCGGGAAACTACCGAGGCAACCGCCGTCCCGCGCGCGCGAAGCCGCAGGATTCGGGTGCCTTTTTTGCCACGACGCGACATCCCAGGCGACGTGACCGGCTCACATTACGTCAGCCTCCATCCCGCGCGCGCTTCCCGCATGATTCGAGCACAGTCATGATGAACCGTCGCCTCGGATAGCGCGCGAAATCAGAGCAGCAGCGGATGTCTCGGGCACGCTTCAGGCGGGACTCAAGGCGAAATCACTGCACCGCGGGCACTCTGTCCAACTGGCTGCACGCATTAAATACCGATGTGACATTGCAGTCAAAGCAACGTCGTGTTTCCAGTTGGCTCCGACCAGGTTCGGCTCAACCCCAGTCGAATCGCGCTTGGGTGCCGAGTCATCATTCGGCTGGGCACACTGGGACACGTCATGTGTCATTCCGACTTCATCAAACAATTCCGAGGCGCACAAGCCGCCAAATTCGGAAGCAGGTCGACTCTGCAAAAGGGTGCTGATGACCGACCCAACAGGGTTTGCAGGTCACTCGGTAACACCCATGCTAAAGGACGAACCCGGCATCCACAGCGGAACAACATGATCCTCGAGTCAGAGTCAGATGCCACAGCGGCGTAAAAATGGCTCATTGATTCGGGATTCAATGCCGAAGTTCGAGGACTCGGTTTCGAAGCTGAGGAATGAAGGCGTCCCCCCTGCGGGCACAAGATGGCAAAGATCCACTGGGATATGCCTGATGCTATTTCGGACTCGACTCGAAATTCATGATACGCCTCCCGGAAGGCCACAAGCCGGTTTCCCCCAGTCGGAAAGTACGGGTATCACCGAGTTCCTAACATTTAGCACAATCTAACCTTTTTTCAGGTTTCAGAGGAGTCCATCAAGGTCTCTCCTTCAGCGACTCGGGCATGCACAACCTGCTCATCAGTCGGCTTCCGTGTCGAGACCTCGAAGCACTCGGGGGCTACTGACGAGGGGAGCCCATCCGGGTAGGCCCAGCACCACGAGTCGGCCCAACCAGCTGGGATAGGCCCACTCGGATGAAGGCCCAAGAAAGGCCTGCAAGCAGTAAAACGTCCGGGTGCCATCAAGACAGGCGTTACAATTCATCAAGACAAGCGTTTCAACCGGCATGAAGACTGGCATTACTCGGACGGTTACACAATGTAAATACCGTGTTTAATTTTGGCGGTTACTGTAGCTAGCCGAGTGGCCAAGTCGGCCAGTGTTCAAGCCTATATATATAGCCGAGCCCCCATGCAGAAGGGGCTGGCTGGTCTCTAGTTCAAGCTTCATCTTCAACCCCTTGTAATTCTTCTCACGCAAGATCATTAAGCATATTCAGCAGGAGTAGGGTATTATCTCCATCTTTGGAGAGCCTGAACCTGGGTAAAAGTTCTTGTGTGCACCGCCTAGATCTTCCATAGACGCTTTCCCGACAATCCTATTACAAATGGATATTGCCGCGATTTCCCCGCGACAGTGCGGAAGATGCTGGTCCCGGAGGGCCAGAGGGGGGCATCGACGGTGAGGCCAGCCACGTACCCACCGGCACCGAGGCCAGAGGAGACGGTGTTCTTCGCGAGCTTCGTCGCGGCGGGCCTGGTGCCGCCGTTCTCTCCCTTCTTCTTGGAGGTGCTGACGGAGTATCAGATCCACCTTATCCATCTCTCCCCCAACTCCGTGGTGATGCTGGCGATCTTCGCCCATCTCTGTGAGATGTTTGTGGGAGTGATGCTGTCAGTGGCGCTCTTCCGCCACTTCTTCGTACTGCGGTCGGCGGGCAAGAGCAGGGGCTCCGACCGGGTGGAGACCGCGGGGAGCTGTAACTTCCGTCTTCGGGAGAAGATCGGGGACGGCTACATCCTGCAGGAGACGCAAAACAAATGGGACGATTGGTGCAACCATTGGTACTACATCTCCACTGATCCGCATGCCCAGCTACTGCTTCCCGACGGGCCGGCACCGGAAGTGGGAGTTCCTGCCGGAGGACGATGACCTGCTGCGACCGGTGGTCGAGCGGATATCGCGGCTACGGGCCACGGGCTTGACGGTGACGATGGTGGTTGGCGACTTCTTCTGGCGGCGGCTGACGCCGCTGCGGGAGCGTGGCCGCTCGGCTTGGATGTACACCGGCGTGCGGGACATCGGCCGTACGGTGATCGGAGAGGCGGGAAACCTCAGCTCCGACACAACAAAAGCGATGCTGCGGATCCTCCTGGGCATTGGAGACGCTGCTTCCGCCGAGCTGCCCAGGTCAGACCTTGCGCTTTGCGTGAACCCGCAGCACAACGCGATCCACGCGGCCCTCCCCGAGTTCGACTCCAGGGGGATCAAGCCGAAGGACGCGGCTAGGGCGGTTGGCTCACTGACGATTCTGGGCGGCGGTGACGTCGGCGAGGATCCAACCGCGAGGACCCTGGGAACCTGTGTCACGGACAAGGACCCCGCGGACTCTAAGGGCAAGAAGGCGCGGGCGCCTTCCCCCCATCTTCCTCATCATCGCCGCTACCCCCCTCCTCCGTCCCCCGTTTGGTGGGTGACGGGTACCGGAGGCGGCAGCTCGGGGCGAGACAGCGCCCAGTCGGCGCCGGCCGGGGGCTCGGCGCAGCCGAGCTCGGGGGCTGCCCAGCCCAAGCCAACTAGCAAGAAGAGGAAAGAGCCGTCGGAATCGACGAGCCCGGGGTTCAAGATCCCGGCAGCACGCTGGTGGTACAAAGGGCCCTCGTCATCATCAGACGAAAACTCCTCTTTGTTCTGTAGGGTGAATAGAGTGCTCGGGGATTGACCCAAGCTTTGTTGAGTCGTTTTCAGGGCATCCAAGAAGACTCGGACCGCCCCGAGCGCGGAGTCCTCCCCGAGTGCCGAGAACGCTCCGAGAGCCGAGACCGTCCCGAGGGCCGAGGCCGCGCGGACGACGCAAAGCCTGATCCCCGACACCTAGGACGCAGTGCCCGAGCGAAGCGTGGCCGCGTCGGGGACACCGGCGGGGGTCGCGGTGGTTGACACTCCATCGCCCGCCGCGACAGCCAGGATCGCGAGCGCGGAGACCGAGGGGGCGCTCGCCGAGGGAGAGCTCGGGGATTCGGCCGCTCGGGAGTTACTCGGGGACTCAGCCGCTCGGGAGTTACCCGGGGGCCTGCCGGAGGCACTCGGGGGAGCTCGGTGCCTGGAGGCGGGGAGCCCAACCTTGCCCTCGAGGGGGCCTGCAGCCGTCCTGGCGCCGGAGCGAGCTCGGGCTCGACTGCCTTGCCGAGGGGCCGGGGCTCCATGCGCCCAGCCGGGACGCCTCGGAGGCTCTTTCCCGAGTTGTTCGACACAGCGCACGCTATGGTGGACAAGATCCGGGCCGCCGTCGCCTCAGAGAAGGTAGCGCAGGAGGAGCGGGAGGCCGTCCTCACGGAAGCCGGAGAAGCTTTCCTCGCGCGGGTCCAAATCACCAAGCGCGAGCACCAAAGAGCCACCATGGAGATCCTCAGGGAAAAAGAGGCCCTGGAGGAGATGCGCGCGGAGGTAATCGATGAGGGCGAGCAACTAATCCAGTGGCAAGAACAGGTTGCCCTCCGCGTGGCAGAGGCCACCACGCGGGAGATCGTCCTTGACCAGCGGGAGAAGGCGCTCGATGAAGGAGAGGTCTGTCTGGTGTGGCGAACCCGGGAGCTGGAGGGAGAGGTGGAGCGGCGCGTCGAGGCCGCTCGCAAAGAGGTCTCTGACTAGCTGGAGGCGACCAAGGCAGAGGCCCAAGAGCAACTCCGTCGAGCCGAAGAGGACAGGGACCGTCGCATCCGAGAGGTGGAACAACACCTCGAGGATAGCAACGTCTCCAAGCGGAGGCTGTCGGAGCAGGTGAAGGAGCTACAGGAGGAGCTGCAGCGATTGGAGTCGACGGCCACCGAGAAGAGGGATCTCCTCGTGGAGATGCGGTCCGAAAGGAACAGCGCCACTGCGATGATGCGTGACATCTTCAACCGAGCGTGGCGTGCGGTGGCGGCTGCCGGGCTTGGCCGCGTAGCCACGGGCGAGCAGGGCCTGGAGTCCCTGGGCCACTTCGCCCTTCCCTTCATCACGATCGCCGAGCGGCTGGAGACGCTGCCGGCGGCCGTGAAGGACGTGACCGCTCGGGAGGGGCGCGAGCTGGCCGCCACAGTGGCAGAGCATGTGCTCGCGTGCTACCGGAGTCGGGATCTAGACTTCTCCTTGGAGCCGGCAAGGCTCGGGGTCGCCGAGGAAGGGGGAGACGCCGCTCGTGAGGCCGGCCGCGAGGTAGCCAGGGAGATCGCGCAGCACTTCACGCGGGAAGAGGGCGAAAGCGACTCCGACGACGACGATGGCGGTGAGGACTAGCCCTTTGTATTTGTTTGTGCTCTTTGTTCAAGGCCGAAGAGCCTTTTTGTAAAGAACTTGCTGTTGATGCAATGCTAGGTGTGGACTTGGCTCCTCACACCTTTCTCTTTTTTTTTGAAGACGCATCCACCTCGCGCCGGGAATGGGCCGACCCTTGGGGGGCGGCCCCGAGGACCCCAGCCCCTGAGAGCTGGATGCGTCGAACTTGTCCTTGAGCAGGCCGCGCCTTGGGACCCCGAGAACCCCAGGCCCCCGAGAGGCGGGCGCCGAGCGCAGACCGCCGTACCGAGAGCCATCTCCGGTGCTCGGGGCTGCGCGCCTTTGGGTTTTGATGCTCCTGCAGATTCGCCCGAGTATTTGCTCGGGGACGGTTATTGCAAGGACCAAAGGTGCCGACTAGAGGGGGGTGAATAGGAGGCTAATTAAATTTACTTCTTTTAACTTAGTTAATCAAATTAAGTCTTAGCTAGAAGCAAGGATAAACTAGCTGTGTGACAGGTAAATAGCATAGAAAGTATAAGATGTGTAAATTAACATGTAGCTGTCACACAGGTGGCTAACACAGGTATGCTAATGACTTAGAAACAGATAAACAATTTATATGGCTGTGTAACAGGTAGCTGACACAGGTAAGAGATATGATCTACAGCAACTGAGACACAGCTATGCTAACACAGATGAAAGGTGATCTATCACTGATAACAGAATATATCTAAGAGTACACAAGCATGCAGATATAACAAGTAACTGGAAGCAATACAAACAAGAACTCAGAGAGACAAGGTGTTTTTCACCGAAGTTCCCAACTCTATTTAGAGTGGTACGTCTCCGTTGGAGAGGCTACTCCGAAGAGATCGCCAGCACCGAATCATGCTTGTTCTCCGAGTACCTGAACGATCAGGCCTCTTCCTTTGCTTGTGGAAGTCCTTTTGCTTGCAGCAGGTAGACTTTAGATCACCTTCACAGACTACTGGTTCAACCCACACAAGCTTGGGTGATACCAGCAACTCCTACGCCCGTCTAGGAGTAGACACTCCAAGAGTAACAGATTCAGCAGCAACAACTCTTGGAGGAACCAATGCTCTTTGCTCAAGAACTCTAACTCTCCCGAACTGACACTTAGGAAACTTGGCTTTTGTTCAGAGGTGAGAGGCTTTGCAATGGTCGAATATGATTCACTGGGTTGAGCAAGGTTGAGGTCGACGACCTCCCCTGGTCCCCTATTTATATGGTCCACAGGCACCTGACCGTTACACTGTTGCCACGTAGGATTAAGTGGATTACCGGTGTCAGACACCGGTGACATAGCCAATCACTCCGCTCAACTATAACCGGCTCAGGCAGACCGATACCTGTGTCACCGGAGGCACACACAGGTAAACCCTTAACTGACGTAGCCGCACTACTCAGCCCGGTCTTGGCACATGACATGCCCTCAGCGCACAACAACCTCTGAAACCTAATAAGGATAGAACCTCCGACAGCCTTCTGACTCAGCAGACAGACTATCGCAGTGCAGGTCCCTTAGCAATTACAAGCTCTCCCCTGGTACAGAGATGTACCTGAGTCATAGAACGCTAGACCACCTGTGGCACAGCTGTGTCACACCGATGACTCTAACCCCTAGAGTTTTATACTGCTAGCACTGTAGAATGCAAGCACAAACCAGTTTCACACTTGTGCAAAACTGTTGACACAGGGCCACTAACCTCAAAGCATCAGTGCCACTGTCCAACATCCTGAGCATTGAGCAATAGAACCTCCACAGATCATTACTACTTCATCCCTCTTGATAGTACGGGTGTTTCCTATGGACTCAAAGAAACTAGCAAATCTAGGCTTTACCTGCCCACCAACTGCAGTCACGGCCCTTGACGCATCAAGCCACCATCACCCTGCTTGCAACTCCTTGCACAGCACCGGCTTTTTCACAGCTGTGGCACAGCTGCCTAGCACAGCCATTCCCTTAGTCCTGAAAACCACCTTTGTACCTTTTTGGTGGTGATCCTTTCCTTGATGACCCTTCTTCCTGGAACCTACTAAACCTGCTTACACTCACTGTAAATATTAGATTCCAGTTTGAGTGCCATTAACCATCAAAAACCACTTAGGGGCCTCGATGATCTTTCAATCTCCCCCTTTTTGGTGGTTAGTGGCAACCCATTCAACAAATTCACATAAAGATTTGAATGAGAGATACATGTGCAGGTTGTTAAAATATACTCCCCCTGAAGCTGTGCACAAAAGATTTGATTTCATTATACTAGTGCACAGATTTTAATTTTGGATATGAGCAGTATGTTCTTACAACTTACACTTTTATCAGTTCAAAGAATGTGTATCAGAGCATATGTCATTTCAGAGAATATATATCAGAGCATATGACTTGAAGGATTTATCTGAACTGATATATTTTTATTCTGATGCAGTTATAATAACTAGAGTATATGAATATTAATCAGAGCATTCCAGTTATAATAACCAAAGCATATAGATGTGTATCAGAGCATAAATAGAGCACAGATTCAGAGTAGACATATGTATTAGATCAATTGTACTCAAAGCCTCACAGTAGACATATGAATCAGAGTAAATTATGTGCAAAGCATTAGAGCAAAAACTTATTGCATCAGATCAAAAGATTATGGCAGTTTAAATTAATTGTAATCAAGGCAGAAGAATCAGAGTTAAAACAAGTCTTGATTACTTCAAGAATATATTAAACTCCCCCTATATCCAAAATTCTCTCAATTCTCTCCCCTCTGATCAACTATTCTCTCAATTCTCTCCCCCTTTGCCACTAAGACACCAGAAAGGGATGAGGAAAAGAAACATTCAGAGCTTGGTCTTCAACAGCTGGAGAACTTCTGACAGCTGAGCCTACAACTGATCAACCTTGGAGTGCAGACTGTTGACTTCTGTTCTGAGCTGAAAATTCTCTCGGTGCAGAGCTGCAGACTGAGTTGGCATAACCTTGTTCTGGTAGGCTCTGGCTGCTGCTTGAGACATAAGAGAGGAGGACAAAGTGCCATCTTCAGCCACCTGTGTCACAGATACTAACTCAGCTGGGTCAGCTGCAGGAGGATCAGCGGTGACACCGGTAGGCACTTGGACTTGAGGAACTGGCACTTGGGGAGCAGGCACTTGAGGAGCTGTTGGAGCAGCTGTGTCACCGGGAGCTGACACAGCTGGATCTGGTGAATCTCCAAATAAGGTAGGAACAGCAACCTCATCAGGATGGTCATCAACCTGAGGCTTGAGCTGGGTCTTGATGGTCTTTACTGAGATGTCGAAGGTGGATTCTGGAAGACCTGTTCTTTGAAGAATCATATACATGATGTATGATCCATACCGCAGTTTAGCTTTCTTGTCCTTCTGGACAGCATCTATCTCATGAAATATGTATCTGGCCACATCAAAGTGCTGATTTTTGGCTATGTGCACCAATACCTACCAAACTGAGTTGTAGACTGCATCTGTGTTGCCTCCCTTAGGTTGAAGAGTAACATTGAGTATCTTGACCAGATGCTTAGCTGTAATTGTGATGCCATTGAAGTAAACATGGTCAGCTAGGGCATTGGCAGGGAATAAGAAGTTCCTTGGATAGAACTTCCTTCTGTCAGCATTGGAGACTGGCTCTAACTTGAACAGATTGGGCATGCCAGGCTCCACTGGTGCATAAAATAAGATATTGAACTCTGGAGCTGTTATTGATAGCAGTTGACCTCTTGTCCTCCAGAGCATGACATCTTGATTTTCTTGTTCTATCCAAACTGTGGCATAGAACTCTTTAATGACCTCTGGGTCATAATCTTGTTGAAGATTGCAGATGAATTCCAGACCTGAGGCTTGGATTAGAGATTGTAGAGTCCTCAGTCTAGGGTCAGTCAGAGCAGACCAATCTATGGCCTTGTAATCAACAAATCCCTTGAAAGATAGGATTTCATGATAAACAACCCTTTGAAGATCATTGCGAAATCTGGGGTCAGAGCAAGATGAATCCAGGTAATCCTTATCTTCACTGAAGTATGGGCAAGTTGACCTCATTTTGCTAAAGTCACTTGTTGTCACACCCTGTTTTTCAAATCAGGTTTTCCTCGAAAACCCGAAACCCTAATGACGCGTATATGCGGGTGTTGATGTTCAACCATGGTTTCAAGTCATCGGAGTTTCGCTATATCTCAAGCACGTCATTGCATGAGCATCGCATATGCATAATTTGTTAAACCCTTCTCGGGCACACGCACCCTAAATGCGTAGACCCATCCGAACCCAAACCTAGCATCTCAAAGTAGCCGAGTGGATTCCCTCCCTTCGGGAGTGAGTTTCCAAACCCTAGCCAACTCCCCACCCCCTCTGCTAGTTCCGAGACCCTAAACTCTCAAAACCCTAGCAGTCGGCAGAAACCCTAATTAGGTTTTCTCACAACCAGAAATTAAAAAAAGTGTTATCACATGTATTTTAAATCCTCCAAAATGTCTAGAAAAACACCAGTAGCTTCTTGAGTCTTTTCTTCACCAAGTTATAAAATAAAACTTGGAAGACCAGTTCAAAAATTTCGAATTGCATTCAAAATTTTAATTTGATCAAATCTCCCATTTGAACTACAACCCCTTTATTCCTTGCTCAGAAAATTCCACAAAAATTACACAACACTCATCTCAGTACCCTTGTTCCATTTCTATAAAAATAATTCTACCTGCAGTACAAAAATTGGCCAGGGCAACCATCGAGCACTTAGCTGAAATTTCTTTTTCTCTTGATTCTGAGTTCAACTGCCAACTACTTTGCTCTCAACCGCCGACCAAAGTAATGGCCATCTCCAGGCACTCGTTCTAGTAGCTGAATCCCTCAAGAAGAAACCCTAGCGCCACAGTCTTCAACCCCCTTGTCACTCCATGCCGGCAATGGCAAAGCTTAACAGAACAGGTCATCTCTGACGGGCAGGAACAGCCCACCTGTGACGGGTGGAGCGCCTGTCAGGAACTAATCATCAGTGGTAACATATGTTACCACTGACGGGTGCCCCCGCCCGTCACAGATGACACATTTCCTCTGACGGGCAGGAAACACGGACCCGTCACATATGACCAGTTCGGGGGGACGCCATGGAAGACCTGTAGTAGTCATCGCTGACGGGTGCATAGAGAGGCACCGTCAGTGATGACATCTAACGTTGACGGGTACCATTATCGACCCGTCAGTGCTAATTTGTTACCTGTGACGGGTCAAAAATTTCCACCCGTCAGTGCTAATTTGTTACCTGTGACGGGCACGAAAGATTGACCCGTCAGTGCTAATTTCTTACCTCTGACGGGTCAGTGTTTCCTGCCCGTCAGTCGTAATGTGTTTACCTGTGACGGGTAGCCTATTTTGACCGGTCAGTGATAATTGGTTACCAGTGACGGGTTTGGATTATCTGCCCGTCAGTTATGATTTGTAGCGTTGACGGCTCTCTTTGTTCTGCCCGTCAGTGATAACTACCACGGTTGACGCAGGAAAAGCCAGCACTGCATCCCTGCACCATTTTTTGCTGGCTAGCCTCAGGATTTGCTAGCCATGCCCTCTGTAAAAAAGCCCAAGCTGTGCAGCCCCACTACACAGCCTCTCAGCAGCCACAGCTGCGAGGCACAAAGCATCAAAAGCACATTCATAATTATATGAACTTCAGAAATCGGCACATATATATTGACAACATAGTACAAGACATTCACATATATGAAATTCACAAATCTAAATTAATGCACATATATTACACCCAAGCACATTGAAATTCATAATAATTAAATATGTCATCAAGCTTCTATGATGTTGCGGAGGAGTCGTTCGATGATCGTGAAGATGTATATCCTGCAAGAATGATAGTAGACGGCACAATATAACAACATTGTATTGAAACAAGAATAAGGTAGAAATCTACGTTGATAATGAATGAACCAATATTATTTGACAAGTCTGAATAAACAAATAAGTTTGTACAACTAGTCCTCAGAATGATGAGATGTAGTGGGTGGGGGCAGCTCTACGCTGGCGTAAAATTCACCGCCTGGCCGGACGACATACTGGTTGAAGAAGTACGCAAACGCATCTCTGATGCGGCATTGATCTTGTAAGTAGTCGTAGTTGTCACGCTGCATCCAGATTTTGAAGTCTTCTTCGGTGGACCGTGGGTTCCAGCTTTGGATGAACGCGTCCATGTGCGCACAAACGTAAAACCCACAAGTCACACTATTTGGCGGTTGCTGCCTGCATGGGTAGTCAAACCTGTGGGTGAGCTTAGGCGCTGGCTTTTTCCGACGCGCCATCCCTCCGCATGCCCTAAATTTGACGTACGCCCCGTCAATGCACCGCCGAATCTTCGAGAAGTCCCGCCGGGGTAGTCCTTTCTCTCGGATAAGAGAATCAAAGTAAAATACTTTGTTCCAATCGGGGACTATGGTGATAAGGACCCAATGGTCGCTGCATAGACGAGATGACATGCATGTAAACACATTTAGCTATTTTATTACGTACATGAGAAAAAATTGACAGAATTAGTGAACAACTCACGGGGGGTTGTAGGGCATGAGTATCGCATCCTTGTCCTTTTGCGCGAGCCATGCCTGGAAGATGTACTCGACGACCGATTCTTCGGCCTCGTCAATTTGACGATCCTGCAAGAGGCACGGATCGATGAACCCAATGTCCGCTTTGATGCGCATGGCCTCTTTGTTTTGCCAGAGTGTCCAGGCCCTTAGCACATTGGTCTCAAGCCTGTTCAGGTTGTACATGTACCAGAGGTCTTCAAAGTCGACCCTGAATGTTGGAGAGTCAAACTCTCGATAAAAGTGATAGCTTAGTGGCACTTCGACCGTGAGGTAGGATACATATTGATTCGGTTGACTCGCATGCTGCACGATCATGTCATGCAGCCGTCTTGCCTCCAGTCCCAAAGATTGTACCTCATCGTCTGGGAGGAGCGGCTGTCCGGCATGTACCTGTCTGCCCTAGCTGTCAATTTAAAGACGGGAGTTGACACGTAGGACAGGGACTTAGCGGCGCTATCTTGTTTTGCTTTCCTCTTTGATGTGCCGCCCCGTTTGGTGTTCCTTCTCTTTGGAGCCTTTTGGACCGCAGTTTGGATCACTCTCCATACATACTATGTTTTCCCTAGGCGTAGGCCAGCAAATGCCTCCTTCATTGCGCCGTGAAGTGTGCCTGGAGATAAAGTCTTCGCGGCACCTTGCGCACTGTCTGGCTCCGCTGGCGGTACGGCATTCTTTGGCTCCTGCCTATGCTTGGTGCGTCTTTCTTTTCTCGGCGGCTCGGGTGCATCGACAAGTGGCAGGTCAACATCCATTGGAGTGGCACCTGCCTCCGGTCCCTCATCGGCTGGCATCGGGTCTTCGTCTCTCCGGTCGAACGACAGATGTGTTTGGCTCAAGGCCAAAGGAGATATCCGGGTTGATGGAGAGGCGCTGGCCGGAAGATGTGCGAGTCGAGTCCCCTTCTACAACCACTTGAGCCTTCGGCCACTGGATGAAGGTCATCAGGCATTGTCCTAGCGTGGTCGCATCCTCTTCAGGAGGTACAGGGACAGTCATGGCACCGAACTCGGCAACTACCCTATCCACCTGTACCTTCACCATGTCCGGCGATGTTCTCTGATGGTGCGTCAGGGCCCCCGAAGAAGCTGGCATCAGTAGGCCGTGTGCGACGGTAAACATTGGCGCCCGGCACAGGATAAACCAATCGCATTTCGTGGGCACCTGCACCTGTGGAACAGTTAAAGGTTGGTTCTCGGCCATTAGAGCAGTGTTTTGAAACATAAGATGTGTATGAAACATCCTACTAAGTGCCATGAACTTACATTAGGGTTTCATACGGATACGTTGTAGCTACCCCATCGGAGTGGCCGCGTTGGTAGAGGTGCAACTGCTCCCTCCAGGAACGTTCGTGCACGATGCGTGGGTGGCAGCTCCCCATATAGCCTCGCGAACTCCTGTCTTGCCGCCTCTCGTGCCGCCTCTTCCGACCGTCTCAGGAAATCCTCGTTGATCTCCTGTCTCGCCGCCTCTCTCGCCTTCTCCATCATCGCTTCCATTAAAGCCTCGTGCCTGCTCCTCTTCCTTTGGCGGCGGCATCAGCTGATTTGGGAAAGATTTTATCCCATGTAGCGGCTACACCGACACCTCGTATACGCCCAGTTTTTCTCTGGTTTCCCAGAGCAAGCGATAGAGGTGTTTGCCACCTCTCGGAATGTACGGAATCTTGAGACGATTCCTGCTGGCTCAACTGTACCTGCAATAGAGACGTACCATATTTCACTACCGAGCGTTTAGGAAACAAGCTATTTACGATGGATTGACAGGACAGGTCGAGTGAGTACCAATCGATTGGACACCGCCTGGACCTCCTCCGTGGGGAACGTCACATCCCCCGTCGTCGGGTTCACTTTCGTGTGACCCCTGGCCCAGTTTCTGGCGCGAGGCTCCGATATTTCCTCGAAAGGAACTGGTTTCCCAGCCGCTCGTAGTGCAGCATCTTCTCTTTCCCATTTACTCTTTATCCCGGCGTACCCGCGGCTGCCAACTCTGTGGTTGAATTTATTCCTCGTTCGCAGCTCCTTGTTCTTCTCACTCTTGGCCTTGAACTCGTCAGTGCTCCTCGAGGCGACGAATTGGTCCCACTGCTCATCAGTTACTTTCGACCATCTTCTTCCTGGATGGCGATTTTTCATCACGTACTCCTTGGTCGCAGTGTGTCTCCAGTTCTTGTGAGCATTACACATCGTTATCTCCGCGTGGTGCTTCACCGTCTCCTTCAGGTGCTCCGGGACCTCGAACAGGTTAAACAGCGAAGTCAACAAGGCATCTTTCTCTGACCGGGGCACATGGTTCCATTCGGGAGTAGTGATCGGGATGTTCTCCCGTACGAGCACCCCACAGGCGTTGTTGAATTTCGACGCCGAGCTCGGTGGTTCACTTGGTGCGCCTGTGTCGGGGTCGACCCCCGTGATGACTAAGGTCTGCGTCGGCAGCTTGTTCCCCGTTCTTGGTTTGCGCTGCCTTCTTGGTGCCGTTACAACTTCGACCTCGACCTCATCCCCAGGATTGAACGGTCCAGAGCCTCTTTTTTACGTAAATATATGAACTAGGTTAAATAAAGACCTAATATGTTTATAATAAACATAATTGATTAAATACACAAGAGAAGTAGAGGGTACGTTGTGGTGGCTTCAAGTTCTTATAAGTAGTTTTTATTTTCTCCTATACAAATAACTCAAACTAATGCATTCATAGGTATACTTATGCAACAGCTAGGAATTATAGCAATGCTTCTATTTTCTTAAGGCTTGCATATTTATGCATGGATATGATATGAAATAGCTAACTACATTGTGTGCATATCTATATATATATATAAGCCAATCTAGTTCGTATTAGAACAGGCAGTAAATAGTCAACAAAAGAACCGCACGATATACATACCCAAATACACTACAATAGCCACTTGACTTGCAATAATTTCTGTGGAATTAACTCAAGTTCAACAATTCATATACGATACAAAAATACATATAGCTTGAAATAAAAGAAGATTTGGCATGTGCCGCAAATATATGTAGCACTGACAAAGGAAAAAGGTCGATAGGGTTGGGCTTGAGAGCATGAAAAGCCACATCTAACCCTAAATTTGTATCAAGTAAATCAGCCCCTAAATTTATCACTCCGGGCTCTTAATTATTTGTAGCTTCTGCTTAATGTATAAAGAATGCTTGATCAATAGAAAATGTATGCGCAAATCAGTCCAAAGAAACAAAGGAATGAAAATGAATTACCCGGGCATGGCGGAGTGGGAGGAAGAGGTGGCGGCACCGGAGTGCGAGGAGGAGGAGGCGGCGACCTCGGTGGCGGTGGCGGCGACATCGGTGGTGGTGGCGGCGACCTCGGTGGCGGTGGCGGTGACCTCGGTGGCGGTGGCCTGCGCGGTGGAGGCGGCCCCGACGGCAGCGGGAGTGGAGGAGGTGGCGACGGGATCCATGGAGCGCGCGGCGGAGCAGTGCAGATTCGTTGGCGGCGGCGGCGGCAGTTCGGCACTGTTAACTAGGGCTCGCTACTGGTCCAGGCTTGAACGGACACACGGGCACGAAAATTTTTCTAAGTGTCGAGTCCTACATATAGAACAAACTCATCACTGACGGGCACCACACAAGAGCCCGTCAGTGTTGAGTTGATCAGTGACGGGTTCGCTTTTGTGCCCGTCAGTGGTAACACTACCACCGGTGGTACCGCACAACTTTAGTCCCACCTCGCCGAACGAGCAGCGCGTGCACCAGCTTAAAAGGGCAGCTGCGCCTCTGGGTTCCGATTCCTTACAAGCTTCACTGATACTACGAGCCACCGCCGGTACCCTGCGCGGCCTGGGCTCGTGGGCCAGGGCGCTGTGCTCGGATAGGCCTATGGCTGGTCCCCTGCGCGGCCTGGGCTCGTGGGTCTGGGGCGCTGTGCTCGGGATAGGCTGGTGCGCCTAAGTTTTTTGCTTCATGTCTAAGTTCGAAATTTTTTGCTTCATGTCTAAGTTCTAACAGTTGTTGTTGTGTAAAGTAAAAATTTAGGCTTACCACTGACGGGCGTGCCTTCTATGCCCGTCACTGATGAATAAATTACAGAAGCAAAAAAATCGGGCACACCAGCCTATCCTGAGCACAGCACCCAGGCCCACGACGCCCAAGCCGCGCAGGGGACCCGGCCATAGGCCTATCCCGAGCACAGCGCCCAGGCCCACGAGCCTAGGCCGCGCAGGGGACCAGCTGTGGCTCGACGTATCAATAAAGGTTGTAAGGAATTCGAAAGCCGAGGGCGCAGCTGCCCTTTTAAGCTGGTGCTCGCGCGCTGCTCGCTCGGCGAGTGTGGGACTAAAGATTTGTGGTACCACCGGTGGTAGCGTTACCACTGACGGGCAACCGTTCTTGGCCCATCAGTGATGAGAAGTTACACACTGACGGGCCTTTATTTGGTGACCGTCACTTGTATTTATGAGTGACGGGCGCCAAGAAGGCCCGTCAGTGTTGACTTGATCAGTACTGACGGGATTATATTTTGACCCCGTCAGTGTTATTTAGCAGTGACGGTCTCCTAATAAAAGCCCGTCAGTGTTAACTTCATCTTAGTGTTTCCCAGAGTCTAAGACTCGGGTGGATAGCTTGAGTTTGTCACCTGAGAATGAACAGGATAGCTTGAGTTTGTCACTTGAGACTCAGGTGGGTAATCTCACCATCGTAGACAAATGGTAACCATAGCAATCCATCCATCCAACCATTAAACATAAAATTGGCTCATCATATCCAACTTCCATCCATCCAACCAATGCTTGCTAAGTGTAAAGGATTCATCACTTGCTGGGCTTCCAACATAATCAAATTGCATATCCTTATAAATGACAACACTTATATCGCACATATATATTTATATCTACATCACATAAATGACAACAGTTTATCTCGATCACACATATATATTTACATATCTACATCACATAATGTCAACACTTATATTAAGTTCCGTCCTTCTCGTCATCGTCATCGACTAGCTTCTTCCCTTGATATGTCAGTCCTTCGTTATGATCAGTACGTACGTACGGCTTGGCACTGTTATCAGTATGACGTTTCATCTTTTTCTTTGTCTTCTCATCTTCATCTTCGGTATCCCGGATCATCGAATTGGTCGTAGTCTTCTTCGTCCACTACACCATCCACTCCAACGATACTCCTTTTTCCTTTTCTTACAACGTGGCGCTTCTTATTAGATGGATCCAGTACGTAGAACACTTGCGCGACCTGTTTAGCCATATGAATGGTTCCTCTTTGGACCCGACACTACCGAAGATTCACCGTGGTGAAGTTCTGATCTTCGACACAGACGTCCTTCAGGTGCACCCATCGGCACGAAACACCGGGACCTTGGTCACGGTGTAGTCAAGTTCCCAATCTCTTCGATGATGCCGTAGTACCTGCATTTCGGGCCATCAATACTACTTTTTAGCTTCTATCGTCACCCCCGGAGTTTTGATATGTGCTTTTCCGGTCTTGGGCCTCCGTATAGAATGTGTATCCGTTGATATCATACCCTTGCCATGTCACGATGTTTGTCATGGGTTCTCTTGCCAACCATTTGACGATTATTTCTTCTTCACAGGTCGGTTCCCTTCCGTACCAGTAGTCCTTTAGCCAACGGCAAAATTGGGCATTGTGCGTCTTTGTGATCCAATAAGTCCTCTATTAGGGTTTTCTTTGCGCAACAGTTGCTGGTGCATCTCTATGTAAGGCCCAACCACTGACAGGTGTTGCAAGAACCACGAAATGTGCTCTATGGAAGTCAGTTGATCGATCGGTACGTAAAGATCTGATGATGCGTAGTACAGTATCCCGTGTATTCGGGGTACCCGTACGTAGTTCCCTGAGGCTTTAGGAAGGTACCACGTACCCGATAAGGATCCTCGTACGATAAGGCAATTCCGCTAAGGAAGAAGACTCCCCTTAAACTAGGAAAGTCAATCCCGACGTTTAAGGAGGCCAGAGTCCTACTCGGGCGTAAATCCACATCCCGTACGACCCTGGGTACCCCCTATATAGGATCAGCAATCCCATAGGGGAGGACAGGTCGAAATAGCCAGCAGACAAGTCGCAAGGAGAACCAGTAGCCAGAAGTCAATCTAGGTCAAGTCGGGAGGCGAAGCTCTAGAAGACCCGCAGTCTCGAAGGAGTCGAGCCCGGAGGGTTAGCTAGGATTAGTCTACGACTAGGCCTAGGATAGCCACTAACATACACCCCCTTTGTAAAGCGTGTTCCCGATCAATATATAGCAACAGGACGTAGGGTTTATTATCCTGAGGGAGGCCCGAACCTGTATACAAAAACGGCTGTTCCCTGCTGTCAGAACTCCTGGCAATTGGCCCCTAGAGTTCCCTACCCCCCAGTAATCCTCATCTCGCGAGTACCGTAAGATCGCCGGTTTACCAATCGTCGACAGGATCGTAATGTCTTCTTCCGAGTGTGCCGACACCAATGAGTCTACCCGAGTGCCGCGAACTTGGCACACCTATAGGTCGATGTTCAGCCATGTAATCTGTGCAGAACTCGACACACTCTTCAAGCAGCATAGCCTTGCACGATGCTTCCTTCAGGCCGATATCTGTTACGAACATAGCGCTTCAGAATGCCCATGTATCTTTCAAAGGATACATGCTGTGTAGGAACACGGGGCCTAGGCTCAGTATCTCCGGAGCGATATGTATCATGAGATGTACCATGATATCGAAGAATGTAGGAGGGAAGTACATCTCTAGTTCGCAGATGGTCACGGCGATCTCTTGCTTAAGTTTATGAAGGCGATCTGGGCTAATTGACTTCTGAGAGATCGTGTTGAAAAAGCTACAAAGGTTGGTGACGGTCTTGCGGACTCCTGGCTCCATTAGGCCTCTAATTGCAATGGGTAGGATCTGTGTCATCATCACATGACAATCATGAGATTTCATACCAATTAATTTCAAGTCCTTCATCAATACAAGTTTCTTTATGTTTGCCGAATATCCGGAAGGAACTTTGACCCCAGCAAGACACTCGCACAATCTCTTCTTCTCCGCTTTGCTCAGGGTGTTACAGGCGGGAGGTAGGCGCGTCTTGACTCTCAAATCACCCTTGTTTGTCTTTGACGTTATCTGTTCGGACCACAGCTCTGGTCTGACGCCCATCCTGTTCCATGTCAAGCCGTGCCTTGACACCATCTTTTGTCTTGTCTGGAATGTTCAGCAAAATACCAACCAAGCTGTCGCACACATTTTTCTCGACATGCATGACATCAATACTGTGACGGTGTGTAGAACTTGCCAGTAAGGCAGGTCCCAAAATAGCGACTTCCTCTTCCAGATGCCCGGTCTTAGCTCTTGTGTCTTCCGGTACAATGTCGATATCCTTGACAATCTCGTATATCTGTGCACCGGTCTTCTCCACCGGCTTCGAACGATTTTCCACTTCTCCGTTAAACTTAATTGGGCACTGCCTCCATGGATCGTTTTTGGCCAGCCACCTTCGGTGACCCATATACACGATTTTCCTCGAGTTCTGTAAGAAGAACTCGCAGTCTCTTCTTGGCACGAGACACAAGCTTCGTATCCTTTCACACTCTGGCCAGACGAGTTTCTGAGCACTGGATAGTCATTGACCGTAGTGAACACATAGCTCGTAGCTGAAATACTCTACTTTATCAGCGTCCCAAACCTCAGCCCCCTGGTGCTAGAGTGTCTCTAGTTCCTCCTTCATTGGATGAGTACGGAGAGGTGTATATACTTGCGCTTCATCGACAGCCATGAGGAAGGTTGTACATCCATAGAAGGACTGGCCATGTGCTGTGTCTGCTACTCATGTTGCCGAATGGATTTGATCCCGTCTGTACTCATCCCAAACCTTATGTTTCTCGCCTCCTCCCCGAATCTGGAAATGCATCGTCCACTGCCCTCCATTGGCATGCATCGGCAGGGTGCCTCAGGATTCCATCTTCAATTCGACCCTCCTTATGCCAACGCATTCGTTTTGCATCTTTCTTGTTGGCAAAAAACCGCTTCAAACGGGAAGAACAGGAAGGTACCAGCAAACCTTCGCAGGGGGGCCCTTCGCTTCATCGTCGTCCTCGTCACGATCGAGCTGGTTTTGCAGTACGCTTGTACCGAGATGTCTTGCACACCGGATATCTTCGTAGGTCTACGTACTCCTCTGCGGTACAAGATGCAGTCGTTTGGACACGCATGGAATTTTTCACGTCCAATCCGAGAGGGCATATACCTTCTTTGCCCTGTAAGTGCTTGTAGGCAAGACATTCCCCTTCGGGAGAACGTTGGAAAGGAGCTCTATAATTTTGTGAAACTTGTGTCCGGCCAGTTGTACGCTGCTTTTAGCTTTAGAAGTTCTAACGAGACGGACAACCGCGTATGCTCGAGTTTACTCCAACAAACAACGGAACTCTCGCGTCTTCCAACATCGTACAAACTCTGTGACTCTCTTTCATTCTCCGGGTCGAAGTCATTTCTTCCATATCATGCAACATGTCATTCAAATTCCCCATGCTATCATCCTCTGAAGATTCTGAATTAGCTTCTTCCTCGATAGCTACGCCGTGCTCATCCTCAACGAGGTCCACCGCTTCTGTCGGTTGCAACTTCTTTCTCTTCACCATGACATGTCCAACGTGTATAGCCTTCCATGAAACCCTTCGTCAGCAAATGTAGCTGCAACTCCCCCCGTCGTCGATAACATTTGCATATTACTACATTTACGACATGGACAACACATCTTCGCTTTCCCCTTGATCGCCATATCCTCTTGAGCGACTCGAAGAAACTCGTTCAAAGCGTGACGAAACTCTGTGTGGCACGATCTCCATACATCCAACTTCTATCAATCGATCCCTACGGCAAAATAAACATAGTTTCTTAAAATAAATATATTAAATTAGCCATTTCTTCTCTCAGGCGAATAAAATAAAGTACTTACCATGTTAGAGACTAAAAACCCAGAGGAGCTAGGAGCGACGGATATCGTGGGCCTTCGGGGAGAGGGATGTTGACAAGGAGGCTGCTGGGGTCTTTGAGAGGGGGATGGAGACTGGAGGAGAGAAAAATTAGCCTTTTGAGATGGGGGGAGGAGAGAATCAGGAGCCCGGGTAGCTAGCAATCTTTGAGAGAGGGATCAAGAGGCCGGGCTGGAGAGAAGAGGGCCTTCGGGAGGCGCGGGCCGCTGCAGTTTAGCTGGCGACGGCGGCGCACGCAGCTGGTCCTTGGGACGCGCGGGTACAGAAAGTTATTCGCGCCTGGGCTGGATTTATATAGGAAGGAATACCACTGACGGGCATCAAATAAAGGCCCGTCAGTATTAACTTATCATCACTGACGGGCAAAGAAGGGCCGCCCGTCAGTGGTAACGCTACAACCGCTGGTACCTAGCAGAAATTTAGTCCCACCTCGCCGAGCGAGCAGCGCGCGCACCAGCTTAAAAGGGCAGCTGCACCATCGGCTTCCGAATTCCTTACAACCATTACTGATACGTCGAGCCACCGCTGGTCCCCTGCGCGGCCTGGGCTCGTGGGACTTGGCACTGTGCTCGGGATAGGCCTATGGCCGGTCCCCTGCGCGGCCTGGGCTCGTGGGTCTGGGCGCTGTGCTCGGATAGGCTGGTGGGCCTAAATTTTTTGCTTCATGTCTAATTTTCGAAATTTTTTGCTTCATGTATAAGTTCTAACGTTTGTTGTTGTGTGCGCCTAAAATGTCTAAGTTCTAACAGTTGTTTGATGACGGTCATCACTGACGGGCAAACAATACCGACCCGTCACTTCTATTTATGAGTGACGATCATCAAATGGCCGCCCGTCAGTGGTAACGCTCAGTGAAAAATCGGGGGAAGTCATCATTGACGGCCGCCGTTCTCCAACCGTCAACGGTATAATACCACTGACGGGCGAACGAGTTTCACCCGTCAGTGGTGATCTCTGTGGGCTCAAAAAAATACAGAATGCCATCAACATTGCACATATACAAGACAAGAAATTTTTCATCCATTTCATCCGATTCATCCATAGTGAAAAAATAAAGTTAGTACGCCATCGATAGTTCATCCATTTCATCCGATTGCAAAATACAAGACAGAAATTTTTCAGTTGTCCGTCATTTCGACAACTTCTTCTTTCTCTGATTCTCGACGCGCGGCTCCGAGCCAGAAGTTCCTCCTTTTCTCGACCTTCTTCATCTTCCCCTCCCGGGCAGGGGCGGCGGCCGCGGCGCGGGCATCGACGAGGGAAGCCTTCACGGCTTCCGCCGTCATGCGGTCCTCCTCGGCTATGATGGCGGCCATGGCGCGTTCATAGTTGATGGACCGACGTATCGCCTCCTGGAGCTGCCGCTCCTCTTCGACGGCGGCAGCAGCGTCGTCCTCGTCCTCGGGCTCCTCCTCGACGGCGGCAGCAGCGTCCCCCTCCTCCACGGGCTCCTCTTGGACGGCGGCAGCGGCGTCGTCCTCCTCCACGGGTTCCTCTTCGACGGCGTCAGCGGCGTTGTCCTCCTCCACGGGCTCCACGCGCAGCTCCGCGCCAGAAGAACGACGTAACTGCTCCGCCTCCTCCATCTGCTCCTTCTCCTTCAACATCTTGATGCGAGGAGAACGACGTACCTGCTGGGAGCTTCATGGCGGGCCCTCTTCCTCGAGGATGCGCTTTCAGGAAACTCCTCGGTCTTCTGCTCCCGCACCATCGCGGATCCGGCCGGTGGCGAGACGGTGAGGGGAGGAAGATGAACGGAGAGAACGAGAGGAAGATGCAGAACGAGAGGAAGATGCACGCTCGGTGGGGTATGTGTTTTTTTATAGCTCTGGAGGCGAAGAGGCAGAAAATGGTGACGGCTCGTCCTACAGGCCCGTCACTGAGAATAGCCGTCACCGGTAACAACGTTACCGCTGACGGCAGGTTTTTTCGCGCCGTCTATGATGACTAGAGTACCACTGACGGCAAAAAAACAAGATCGTCACTGGTAAGATTCGTCGTCGGCAGCTTGTAATCTCTGACGGGTCATATATTTTTGCCCGTCAGTGATGACTTTCCCCACGCATCTGGTAGATTCACTACTGACGGTGCACCCGGTGCCCGTCAGTGATAACAAACAACTGTGACGGGCCTCTCCCTGCCCGTCAGTGATAATATGCAACGGATGACCTTTTTTCTAGTAGTGAATTCCTCTGCTGGATTCGGAGCCAACACCTCACCGTCACCATCTTTTCCAGTCTCTTCTATTTTGTTGACATACCAGAGCACCCTCAGACCCTCCAGTACGTTGCTGGCATACCCATGCCGCTCCAGCGCCATGCCGGCCGCGCCCTGGCAGCCACTGGACGCCTCAGTGCGCCGCTGTGCCAACCTCCAAGTCAAACCATGCCGGCTGCATTCACCATACTCAGGCTCTCAACCGCATGCTCCAACCACCCGCTTGCTCCCCGGCCACGTTGAGCTCAACCCCGCCGATGCCCCGTCCCGTCGCCATGAAGGGCGGCTCTGCAAACGCCCCACCTCTGCCCCGTTGCCGACCAGCCAGGCCCCGCCATTACCTTGCTCAGACCGCCAGCGAGCTCAGCATGCCACGCCCGAGGTCCCGGCGACTCCCCTGCACTGCGCTTGACAAAGACCCGCGGCAGCCCGCCTCACTCCCTCACCGCAGCTATAAAAGCAACCCCGAGCTCGTTCTTCCCCACACCCAACTCCTTTCTCCCAAGCCTTAGCTTAGTCCAGCTCTGCTCAAGCTCAAAGCTTCTTTCTTCTTCTCTAGTACCGAACACCACCATCGAGCTCCGCTGGAACCCACCGCCATTCCTCCCTATCAAACACGCAAACCTTCCGTCCATAAAAATGGAATCTCTTTGAGCTCCTGAACCCAGCAGTACCAACCGATTCCTTTCTCGTGCCCTAGATCAGTGGCATTTCTCGCTGTGGTTTCCACCGAAAACCTCGCCGGAAACCTAATCCCCGCCGGAATCTCTCCCCGCGCGCGCCCTCACTCTCCTCTGCCTCTGACCGTAGGGCCCGTAACCCCGAAGCGGTATGCCACCCTTCAGTCGCTACCAGTAGCCTTACTCACCAACCGGGCCCGTTGTCAGGTTAAGTGGAGGCGCCACCTGCCCAGGCGCCTTCGACGTCACCCCCCCAGTTAGAATAAGCCAGCCGGTTTTTCTTTAAACCAGTACCCCTCTCTGGTTCGATCGGTTCGGCTTCAAGCCGGCCGATTCTCAGGGGGACCCCAAATAAAAGCTTCTCCAAATTCAATTTCCTACCTCTTTCATATAGACCACTTTCCAAAATCCCATATTTCTCTCTGTACAGCCCCAGTTTAGTATCCATTTCAATTTCAAATAGTCTTTTAAATTCCTTTTTGAATATGTGATTAGCTCTAGGGTTTTCCAGCATGTTAATCTCTAACATTTTTGAACCTTGCACAAGTTACATACTTACACATTCATGTTGCTTAGTTCAAAGATAAAAGGAGAAAGATGAACCGTGAAACCCTAAATCACAAGCATGCATATGTAGCTTTTTTCATTTTTCCAAATTTAGTTTGATTAGATGTTTCATTCCAAGTGTCCAGTAGGTTTTAAAGTCCAAATGTTGTCATATATCTTAGTAGTCCATTTGTCCACATGATGCATGAGTCCAAGAGCCAAGGAGAACAAGTGCTTACCATCAAAACCCTAGAAACCCTAGTCGGCATTTCATGCATTTATATATGTTCTTCTTAGTGTTATCTCCATCGTGTTAAACTCTTCAAGAAAATGTTAGAACCCAGCATGCATGCATGCTGACCTCTATTATTTGTTCCTTGTGATGCTCGGTTCTTATCCGAAGTTTTTCCGAACGTGTAGTTGACGGTGTGAGGTACGTGCGCCAGGAAGAACCCGAAGCATCTCCGCGTCCGGAACCGAGCCAAGACCTGCCAGGCAAGCTCTCCGCCATTGATCATGTTGTAATCCAAGTTTACGAAATGTTATTTTGATTTCGAAACTAGCATGTTATGTTCTATTACTGTTATTTTATGTAGCATTAGTTATACCGATGTGTAGAAAACCCTAGTCCGACCCTGAATCCCTTGTCGCCCGAAAGGACTATGTATTCCGGAAATCTTAGCGGAAAACTTAGGGTAGTGTATATATATATATATATATTCATGTTTAGCCCTGCCGTAGTAAAATTAGGGTTTTAGAAAAAGGAAAATAGCAACACCCCATATTTTATGCGGTGAACTTTTGAGAAGCGGACCGTCGTGTCCGGAGGTGTATGAAGGTAGCATAGCCATGGTTTGGTATGTTTTACCGGAATGGTTCTGTGAACCGAGCTAAAAAGGGAGAAGTTTTTGATCCGTGTCGGTAATGAAGGGTGAATGTAGGGAGTTATTAAAGAGCGAGGTAAGGCCCGCCGTGGTTCTCGCTGCCCGTTTACGGGAGTGGTGTGGAGTCCTTCTCGATCATTTAAGGACCGATCTTAAGTGCCGTTTGGCCAGTCTTACCGTGCGGCCACATGTCCTTTGTGGGAAGGACTTGACATAGTAACCGCCTGAACTAGCATGAACCCGTGGGCAGTTAGTATGTGTGCAGATGGGGTGGTGTAACCCCTGTAGAGAACAAAGACAGCAGTAAGCGAGGTATTGTTCGCCACAAAGTTGGAACACCAACCTGCTTGTAGCGATGTTACTGACTCAAGCTAGGTTTGGGACATGTCCTTCGGACGGGTTCATGGCTGGGTTCACACCGGCGAAGGGTCTCGTTGTACCAGCTCTGGTAGTATGCAGTGCACGGTATGCCCAGGGTGACCTACATCGTGTGGGTAAAGCCGTACCACCTCTGCAGAGGGTTAAAAACTATTCGAATAGCCGCGTCCGCGGTCATGGACGAACTTGGTTAGGCCACACTAAAGTAGTCTGGCTTTCTGAGCCCCAAAAAGGTTTCTGGGTTATGGGTTTAAGGACGCGAACCGTCGTGTTCGCAGGGCAGTTTGCCAAGTTCCCGTTGTAGCGGGAAGTGTGAAGAAGGGTTTCCCCGTGGACTCGGGCAAACCCTAGAATCCCCGTAAGTACGAGGTGAGCTGTGTCTCCCTGAGGAACCGGGTGATTGGGAACCCCGTAAGTACGAGGTGAGCAGCGTCTCCCTGTGGAACCGGGCAAGTACCGTGCTTTGCCGTTGTAGCGGAAAGCACAAAATTGAACTCCCCGTTGTAGCGGGTTGAGTGTTTTGAGCAAATACTTTATCTCGCTGCGTCGAGATGTTTTTGATAAAATCGCTTTTACGTCTATGTACTTATTTCCAATGCAAACTTACTTTCTCGCACAACATGAAACTTAGGATAGAGCCATGTTATTGATAAATTCCGAGCATGTTCATATCCGTATTAAACTCCCCGGCGGAGTGCTTGCGAGTACATTCAGTGCACTCACCTGGCTTGTTATGTGGCCAGACGAAGAGGAGGAATACCAGTCTGGCGATAGCGACAGTGACTTCGATGCGTAGGGTTTCTCCCCAGTCTGTTGCCTGTGGTTCGGCATACTGATGGGCTATCCACCGTATTTTATTCCGCTGCTGTTTAATTCGGCCAATAGGCCCGGTTTGTTTGAACTAAAGACCAAGTATGGTTGATGTTTGTAATAAACGATGTATGGCATGGTTATGTTATCAGTACTTGTGTGTATCGACTATTGATCCAGGGATCGATACAGTAAACACAAGGGTTTATCCGGCCTTAAAACCGGGTACTCCACACTTGTGCTCATGGAGGCAACTTTGCTTCTTGACTTCTTAGGATCACTTTTAGGAAGTTTCTTTGCGGCAGCTCTGGAGATGAATTGCATCTGATTTGCCTCAGTCCTCAGAGCATGGGAGAATATGTAATGGTACTTTGTTTCCAAATCTTCTCCTCCTACTGAGGGACTGGGTGAGTTGTCTTCTTGTTCAGCTTCTTCTTCCTCTTCCTGATCAGCTGATTTTGCGCTGGCGGATGAACTTTCTGCCTGGTAATCTTCATCAGAATCAGCTCGTGGTTCTCTAGCCCGGGGTGGAGTTACAGATACTCCTCTTCCATCATCTGATAGGCTTTCAGAGCTTTCTTCGTGATCAGCTGAGCCACTGACCTATGCCACAGGTGAGGACACAGGTGCTTGAACAATTGGGGCTGGGTCAGCTGGCGGTGACACAGGTGATGGAGACAGGTGAGGTTCTGGAGCTTGAACTTCTTCTGCCTGAGACACAGCTGGTTGAGGCAGCTGTGGACTTGAAGACTTGGCAGCTTCTGGAGACTTCACTGAAACAGTCTTGGGAGATGAAGAAGGCTCTTGGGCCTCTTTGATAGCTTGTTCTTCTGTCTCAGACACCAAAAATTGTGAGGGAGACATTTGCTTTTGGACATCCAGGGAGGAAAGAGATTCTACACTTGTAGAGCTCATAGTTCTTCTGCTTCTCCTCTGGTATGTCAGCAGATCAGACTTGGCTGGGCTGGCCACCTGTGACACAGGTGGTGATGATGACATGGCACCCCGGGTATCATCAAGAAGGACAAATCCGGCCCTCTGGCCATAGGGTGGGCCGAGCCGACGGCCGACACTTGGAGTCCGACTTCTACACGGGGGCACCTCATCAACGTGGAGTACAAGACATGGACTAATACTTGCCCGGCATACCCGGGATCTGTTGTAACTAATTAGGAAATCAATGTGTTAACCGATCCGGACTCTTGTAACCATATCCCGGTCGCCTATATAAGGCTTGGTAGGGGACCTCCGATCAGTAAGCTTTTAGTCATAGACAATCTCCATTGTTTCATAGATCAAGCAACCTCGAGATTGGTTCTCAAGGGCTTGCGGCACTCGGGATTCAAGCTATACTAGCCACCAAACACAGGACGTAGGGTATTACCTCTTCGCGAGGGCCTGAACCTGTCTAAATCCTGTCTCCCGTGTGCACCCATCTGGATTTGCTGTGTTCACACCGCCCCATATTCAGTATTGCCGGAATAATACTCCGACAGTTGGCGCGCTAGGTAGGGGCGGTGCGCATAGATCCATCTACACGAATCCGGATGGGTTTCATCAGCAACAGCGACGTCTTCATCCTGGGAAGTGTCATGAGATTCGCTTCCATGGACATTACTACGGATCCTGGACAGCTTTTCCAATTCGGAAAGTTGAACTTCATCGCCGACAAGGTCGGCAAACTTCATCTCTGCTACTCGGCAGCACGTCGATCAGCGGAGGCTCCATCAGCTTCTCTGCGCGGACTCACCCCTGAATCCACGCCTTCGGCCCCTCTCCCTAGGGACAAGGTTACGCCGAAATCAGGTCTGCTGTTCGCATACGGGTTCTCGCCCGTCGAACAGAGGTCTCGACTGGTGGGCGCCATTGACTCTCTCCTCCCCGTCCTCGAGTATGACTCGGACGAGTACGAGAGATCGGGCAGTCACCACCCGTCCCGGGAGGTCTTCATGGTCAACCCCGACTCGCTGGACAATGGCGGTTACCGATCAGTCCCCATCGTGGAGCAAACGCCGACTGAGCTTGAAGCCACTCGACTCCGTCTCCTCGCCAAGGAGGAGGAGTTGATTGAGCAGCAGACCAGGCTCGCTCGTCAACGCGATGAACAACTGCGTAACGATGGCATGAGGGCTCGAGGACGCCAAGTCCATAACGAGTTCTGCATGCGTGAAAGGGACGGGGTCCCAATATTCCCACTTCCTAGTCACAACATCGTCGCGGCCACGATGGCGGCACGCGCCATTAATGTCCTCGAGGGCACCCCGGGACACGACGAACTCCGGCGACTCCGGATCCTGCTAGAAGAAACAGCTCTTCAGCAAGCCGAAGTTTCTGGAGACCGCGCAGGCTCTACAGCAAGTGCTAGAAGTCGGCGCTCTACCCCTCCGAGAAGCCCACCCACCATGGGCGGCCACCGTTCAAACCCCAACCGTCATCAGCCGGCCGGAGCGGTTCACAAGCGACTCGGGCCCAATCGTGATGCCCGGGGTACCATAGCCGCACGGAGCCGCGCCCGTCAGGACGCGGACAAAACGCTCGCCGAGCCGGGTCGGTCCATAGCCGACTCGGATCGGATCAAGATGCGCGGAACCCGCTGACGCTGGATGGAGCGCTCATCGAGGTCCCGAGAGGGATGACCGTGGCAACCGCCATGACGACAGCGGTGCCACCAGCCGTGGCCGTTCACCGGCCCCCTCCGGCATGGGGTATGCAGGCCCAAAAGCATTCGGCACCCGCATCCACAGCGTCATCTTCCCGTCGCGATTCCGAGTCACCAGCATCGACAAATACACGGGCGAAACTCGGCCAGACATTTGGCTGGCTGACTACCACACGACGTGCAGAACCTATGGTGGCAACGATTACGTCGTGATCCATTATCTGCCACTGTTTTTAGCTGACTCAGCATGAGCCTGGCTCACCAGTTTACCTCCGGGTTGCATCCTGTCATGGAGTGACCTCGAGACCCTCTTCGTGAACAACTTCTAGGGCACTTACAACAGGCCCGGGAATGCGTGGGATCTCCACAGTTGTACCCAAGAGGCGGATGAGACTCTCCGAGAGTACATTCAGCGTTTCTCCAAGAAGAAGAATTCTCTACCTGAGGTCCGAGAGGGTGATGTCATCACCACCTTCTCCAAGGGTGTTCGAAGCACCGACCTCATCCACACGATAGCGCGCAAGAACCCTCAGACTACGCGCGAGCTCTTCGATATCGCCAATAACTTCGCCACTAGTGAAGAGGCCGTCCGCAGTGCTACCAAAGACGACAAGGGCAGGAGCAAGGGCAAGGAGCCCGAGTCCCCCAGTCGGGATGCTCACCCCGAGTCGTCCAGAAAGAAGCACCGGAAGCGCAAGGGCGGAGATCTCATTGCTGCAGCCGAGCGCGCCCCGCCGCGCCATCCTCAGCGCACCAACACGACCTTCGAAGAAATGATGAATTAGCCGTGTCATTTTCATGGACCCAAGTCCAACCACCTGACACGAGACTACAACCTCTTGAAGAATTTGAATAAGCCTTACGTCCCCAATCGGAACAAAAAGAGCCCGCTCAGGACGAAGGTGACGAATTCCCAAAAGAGACCGCTTGTCTGATGATCTTTGGCGGACCCAACGGCTATGAGTCCAAGCGTTGCCAGAAGATCACAGATAGAGAGGTCAACGCAGTGGAACCGACCGTGCCCCAGTACCTGCGATGGTCGAAGTCCGTGATTTCCTTCGGCCGCTCGGATCACCTCGACTACATTCCCCACCCGGGAAGATTTCCCTTGGTAGTGGACCCAATCGTTTGTGGCATCCGCCTCACCAAGGTCCTCATGGATGGTGGGAGTGGTCTTAACATTCTCTACGTTAAAACTCTTGACGACATGAAGATCTCCTGCTCCGAGATCAAGCCGACTGGTGCCCCCTTCCATGGGGTGGTACCCGGCAAGATGGCGAGTCCACTCGGGCAGGTCAACCTGCCCATCACTTTTGGTACTCTCGACAACTTCCGGACCGAGACCCTCACCTTTGAGGTTGTCGACTTCCCAGGATCATATCACGCCATCCTGGGGCGTCCCTGCTACGCTAAATTCATGGCTGTCTCCAGCTATGTCTACCTGAAGCTCAAGATGCCGGGCCCCCACGGGGTAATAACGGTACAAAACAGTTTCCAGCACGCGTATACGTGTGACCTGGAAAATTGCAACCTCGCCGCGGCTCAAATCGCTGAGGCCGAGCTTAACAACCTCAAGTCAGCTGTGGTTGAGGAAGCACCCCCGGCCAAGAAAGCTTCAGCATCAACATCATTCCAGTCGGCACGGGACACCAAGTCGATCCAGCTTGACCCCAAAGACTCCTCCACGACGACGCAGATCGGGACTGCACTCAGCGATAAATAGGAAAGCGCGCTCGTCAGCTTCCTCCAGGACAACCGGGACATCTTCGAATGGACATCTTCTGACATGCCTGGGGTTCCAAGGGAGGCTGCCGAGCACTCTCTGAATGTTCAGCCGGATGCTAAGCCGGTCAAACTGCGCTTACGCCTCTTCGCTGAGGATAGACGTCAGGCAATAGGAGAAGAAATAGCCAAGCTTCTAGCAGCTGGCTTCATTAAAGAAGTGTATCATCCCGACTGGTTAGCGAACCCAGTTCTTGTTCGCAAAAAGAATGGAAAGTGGAGGATGTATGTTGATTATATTAGCCTTAACAAGGCATGCCCTAAAGATCCTTTCACTCTTCCTCGCATCAACCAAGTGATTGATTCCACGGCCGGGTGCGAAATTTTGTGTTTTCTCGACGCTTACTTGGGCTATCACCAGATCAAGATGAAGGAGGATGACGAGATCAAGACGTCTTTCATCATTCCATTTGGTGCTTTTTGCTACGTGTCCATGCCTTTCGGCCTCAAGAACGCAGGCGCTATGTACCAACGGTGCATGCAGCGTTGCCTTCAGTCGCAAATCGGCCGGAACGTACAAGCCTATGTCGACGATGTGGTGATCAAGTCCCAGAAAAGAGAAGACCTCCTAAGTGACTTGGGAGAAACCTTCTCCAACCTTAGGAGATTCAACATGAAGCTCAACCCCGAAAAATGTGTGTTCGGGCAAGCTACTCGGTTT
Organism: Stipa capillata; assembly: GCA_019208055.1. Classification (NCBI taxonomy): domain Eukaryota; kingdom Viridiplantae; phylum Streptophyta; class Magnoliopsida; order Poales; family Poaceae; genus Stipa; species Stipa capillata. The sequence continues at coordinate 52,934 of JAGXJF010002174.1, forward strand.
CATTGTTTTCGAACGAGGAATGAAGTCAACCTGGAGAAGATCGACGCCATCGTCAAGATGGGCCCACCAAAGAGCCTCAAAGATGTTCAACGGCTAACCGGGTGCGTGGTAGCTCTCAGTCGATTCATTTCCCGACTCGACGAGAAAGCCATGCCCCTCTACAGGCTCATGAAGAAGTCGGAAACCTTTACTTGGACATCCGAGGCCCAGGATGCCCTCGACGGCTTGAAGAAGTTCTTAACCACTCCCCCGGTGTTGGCATCCCCAATGCCTAACAAGCCGCTGCTTCTTTATGTCGCAGCGACTACTCAGGTAGCCAGTACCGTCTTGGTTGTGGAACGCTCCGAGCCCGGTCACATCTAGAAGGTCCAGCGCCCGGTCTACTTCATCAGCGAAGTCCTCTCTGAGTCCAAGGCACGGTACCCTCAGATCCAGAAGATCGTCTACGAGGTGTTCATAACATCACGGAAGCTAGTCCACTACTTCCAAGGACACCCCATCACGGTGGTCAGCTCCTTCCCGATCGCCGACGTCATCAACAATCGCGACGCCACGGGTAGGATTGCCAAGTGGGCAATGGAACTAATGGCATTCAACATAGTCTATGCCCCCCGCACGGCTATAAAGTCTCAGGCTCTCGCCGACTTCATGGCCGAATGGACAGAAGTCCAGTCTCCACCCTCCATCATCGACCTCGAACATTGGATACTCTACTTCGATGGTTCTCTGATGCTTCAGGGCGTGGGGGCTAGTGTCGTGCTCATATCCCCCAAAGGCGAGCGCTTCAAGTACGTATTGCAGATCCACTTCCCGGCATCTAACAATATCGCCGAGTATGAAGCTTTACTTCATGGTCTTCGCCTTGCCGCTTCACTCGGGATTCGTCGCCTCCTGGCTCGCGGAGATTCCGAACTGGTGGTCCGGTAGGTCATGAAGGACTGGTCATGCAGTGACCCCTCCATGGAAGCCTACTGCCAAGAAGTGCGCAAGCTCGAAGCCAAGTTCGATGGCCTTGAAATTACACATGTCCTACGTCGAGACAACGAAGCCGCGGATGCACTCGCCAAGCTGGGGTCCAGTCGGGACGTCGTCCCGGCTGGAGTGTTCCTCCAGGAGTTGCATACCCCCTCCATCAAGACAGAGACAACATCTGAGACCGAAGAACAGTAAGTTCAAGAACCCGACGCCACTCAGCAGACCTCACCAGAGGTCCTAGTCGTCGCTCCCGACTGGACAACGCCTTTCCTCGATTACCTCTTACGGGATGTCCTCCCGCTGACCCAGACCAAGGCGCGCCACCTCGCGTGACGCGCCAAGGCCTTCGTCATCGTCGACAGCGAACTTTACAAGAAGAGCACCTCCGGGGTCCTCCAGCGATGCGTATCCAAAGATCAAGGAAAGTAACTGCTCCACGACATCCACTCGGGAGTGTGCGGATGCCATGCGGCCCCCAAGTCGCTAGTCGGGAAAGCCTTCCGACAAGGTTTCTATTGGCCAACTGCCGTATCAGACGCCGAACACGTCGTCCGCACCTGCGAGGGATGCTAGTACTTCGCCCGGCAGACACACTTGCCGGCTCAGGCCCTCCAAACTATGCCGATCACCTGGCCCTTCGCGGTCTGGGGTCTGGACATGGTTGGTCCCCTCAAGAAGGCCCCCGGGGGCTATACACACATTTTCGTCACAGTCGACAAGTTCACCAAATGGATTGAGGCCAAGCCAGTCGCCACAATAACTGCAGAAAAGGCAGCTGAGTTCTTTCGGGATATCGTTTTCCGATTGGTGTCTCCAATAGCATTATCACAGATAATGGCACTCAGTTCACTGGCCGGGCCTTCCTCCAATTCTGCGACAGCTATAACATCAGCCTTGACTTTGCCGCCGTGGCACACCCATGCACCAATAGGCAAGTCGAGCGGTCCAATGGTCTGATTATGCAAGGCCTCAAGCCTCGGATCTTTCAGCGACTGAACAAGTTTGCAGGTAAATGGGCAACCGAGTTACCATCGGTGCTTTGGAGCCTACGGACTATGCCCAACCGATCAACCGGTTATACACTCTTCTTCATGGTCTAAGGAGCCGAGGCCGTCCTCCCGACTGATTTGGAATACGGCTCCCCGCGCGTCCGCGCCTTCAACGAGGCCGAGTCAGAGGAAGCAAGACAAGACGCTCTCGACCAACTCGAAGAAGCACGCGAGGTTGCTTTCCTCCGGTCGGCTAAGTACCAACAGGGCCTACGACGCTACCACAGCCAGCACGTACGCGGCCGCTCGTTCAACCTTGGTGACCTGGTTCTACGCCGAGTCCAGTCCAGCAAAGAGCAGCACAAACTTTCACCACCATGGGAGGGTCCGTACGTAGCCGCTGAGGTACTGCGCCCAGGGGCTTACCGGTTGAAGGATAACGATGGCAACGTCTTCACCAACGCATGGAACATTGAACAGCTACGTCGTTTCTACGCTTAAACCCTTTTTTCTGATATCTCAGAAACATGAATAAAGACACTTTTTCGCTTCGCTTGAAACAAGTTTCTTTTCCCAACTGACCCGCTATGCACGTTCATAGCAGATACTCGGCGGCTACACGGTTTCCCCCGTGTCCGTAAACTATTTTAGTACTGTGTATACAATCTGACGTTAACTCTTTGACTCCAATCGCCGGTTTACGCCGCAACCTTATGCTACACGGGACACACGCCCACGGCTAATCCCTACGCAAAGGAGGCTACGACGGGTTGGCGAAGAGCAGAAACGAATGACCAACATACACACGAACAAAATCTTTTACGACTAAAATAACATTACTTGCATATCGCAGTAGTTTATACAAAAATCACTCGGCATCCCCGACTCCGTACAAAAATAACTCGGCATCCCCGAGTCCGTACAAAAATCACTCGGCATCCCCGAGTCCGTACAAAAGTTACTCGGCATTTCCGAGCAGTTCACACACACTACTATTTTTTACAGGCCCGCACGATCCATGAGGGAGTTCGCCGTAGTCTCCACGATGTTCATCATCTCCGGAATATCTTCGTCCGGGACGTCAGCGGCGTACCCCTCCCTGATCGCCTGCATGTCAAGCAGTGGGTAGTAGGACCGCGCCACCGCCAGGGCCACGATGGCCCTCGACCGCGAAGCTTCCGCCTCCAGTTTCTTCACTTGGTTGGACGCTTGCTGAAGGCGCTCCGTGACCGCTTCTATGGAGTCCGGGGCCAGCTCCTCTTCCCAGATGGTGCCACAAGCTGCCCGTCCCGCCGCCTGCAGTGACTCGGCCAACTCACGGGTCTTCCTGACGCGCGCTTTAAAACCTACAATGACAAAACACAAACGTGAGCAAAACGACCGATGAGCCCTGACAAGTTAAAAGCCCGAGTCAAAGGGCTTACCAGCTTCGGCGTCCACGGCCCTCTTCTTTGCCACTTCGGCAGTCACCATCGAGTCAGCGGTCCTCTTGTTCGCCGCCTCGACCGTCTTCAAGGCCTGCCTCAAGCTGCCGTCCAGCATGGCTGCCCTGCTCTCGAGATATTCCACGTGGGATTTCTCTGCCGAGAGCATCTCCTGGAGCTTGCCAGCCTGGTCCTTGGCAGCGTCGAGCTCCTGGGCGCGGGCCCTCACCCCCTCGAGCTCCACCCTGAGGATCGAGGCCTCATCTTCGGCGGCTGCAGAAGACAATCCATCAGTATGCCAAGAGGCGAAAAAGGGCAACCAGCGTAAGTTGGACTCCTCACCTTTGGTTCGGGTGATCTCCTGAGAAAGGCCCGCCTGCAGAGCAGTAATTTCAGCCCCACGCTTGCGGGCCATGTCCTCCGCCACCTACCGGTTCACAGCCAGTTTATCCCACTCGGCCTTCCGCAGGTCGAGTCGGTCGAGGATTGGCAGCCGGTCCTGAAGGAAGGCGGTCTTGTCTTGCGATCGACGATTCAGTTTCTACAAAAGAAGCCGCAACTGTTAAGCCACTCGAGAAGATTATCAAGACCCTCCACTCGGTCCCATGGACCCAGCGGAGGCTCGGGGGCTACACCCTTCGGGTGCACTGTTCGTGCACCCAGAGTCAACCTACAAGGAAAGCAAGGAACGCAGGCTCGGGGGCTACACCCTCTGGGTGCACTGTTCGTGCACCCAGAGTGAAAACTACGGAAAAGATAAGGGTCCTCCGCCCGACTACCTTAGCCGGGCAAAGGCCCGGAGGCTACTCCCTACGGACACACTCACTCATCAAAAGCAGAGACAGCTCACCTGCATCAATGGACGCAACTTGCCGTTCAACAGGTTAGCCCCCTCCTTCATCGTCTTCATCAGGGCTGGGAGCATCTCACCGAGTTGAGTGGCGACGTCCGTAGCGTCGCTCCATTCCTCCTCCGCCCGGACGTCGTCGATCTCCCGGATAGCCATGGTCGGCCGCGCCGGGTCCGATTGCCGGAACCAGAGTGGCCGGAGCATCAGCTCGGAGGACGGCAGGGGAGGCAGAGCGGCGCTGAACTCTTCGATCGAAGATGGCAACTTGAGGTTGCCTCTGCGGTCCGGCGGGGCGGTTCCAGCTAAACTTGGGCCTGCCCCTCCTGGCGCTTCCGGGCTCGGGCCGGCATCCCCAGGCACACCCTGAGCCGACGTTCCTGCAAAAGGCTCCTCCCCCCGAGGAGCGGAAGGCGAGGCAGGGTGTGCACTAGTGCGCTCAGGAGACAGTCGGGGAGGTGAGGACGTGGCCGCACGCGGAGGCGACGAGGGCCGGGTATCCGACCTTGGCAGGTCCCCACTTCGGCTGGATCCTGGAACACTCGACTGACCCTTCGGGACGTCTCCCGTCCTTTGCGCCCTACAAGAGAAACCCGAGCCCGTCAATTTCGAAGAGCACAGACAAGCGAGCAGTCGCTGAAGCACTAACTTGGCCGATCGAGGGACGGGGACGCGCTTCTTAAGCCCCGAGGCACGCCACCCGGACGCGGCAGCAGTCGGGGCCGACGACGTTCCAGACCCGCTTTGGTCCCCGAAGGCGGTGTCGGCGGTTCTCTTTTCCCCCGGCCGGGGGGAACGTCATCTTCGGTCGCCCGAGGAATTTCACTCGTGGCGGCAGCCGGCGCCACCGGGTCGGGGCCAACGGAGGAGCCGCCCTACTCCGCCGGAACAGCGCTCATGGCAGGCGGAGCCGCCGAGTCAGGATGGGTGGGGCAACCACCCTGCCCTGACGAAGCAGTGCCCGCCGAAGCGGGCGATGCCAGGCTGGGACAGGCAGCGGAGCCGCCTTGTCCCCCCGGAGTAGCACCCGCCGGCGGCCTTTGCCTCCTAACGTGGAGTGGGACATCGTCATCCTCCTCGTCCTCCTCCGGGGCCGGCGCATTCGGCGAAGGAGGGCTGGGCACCACAGTTGCCGGCGTCTTCCCCGTGGAAGACCCAGTGCCCTTCGAAGATCCGGCACACTTTGAAGACCCGGTGCCGGAAGAAGACGCTCCGGCCGCCCCCCCCTGCGGTGGCGGCCCGCCGCTCAGGACGTCGGCGTACCGCGGCTGGTTCCATAGCTCGTCCTCCGGGAGGGGAGCATTGGAACAAAAGCCGAATAGAACCTACAAAGACAAAAAGACAAACCCCGAGTGAGACTCGGCAAAGAACTAAGTGAGAACGGTCGGGGTATCGGTTACCTACCTGACTCAGGGGGTTCGCCTGGCTGAAGGACGGTGGCCGCCCTGAGAAGTCCAGACTCGTCCCCTGAGCCAGGAGCTTCTCGAGTCGGCTCTGGACTTCCCCCTCCGTGAGCCCTTCGGCGGACTCCCGAGTCGCGTCGTCCTCGCTGGCATACTCGAACATTGGGTGCGCCGCAACTTCACAGGCTGCACCCGCCACCGGAAGAAGGTCGCCACGACGACCGCTCTGGTAACTCCGGACTGGATCGCCTCGGCGAGCTGCGCCATCAGGACCGCAATGTTGTCCTGTTCCCTATCGAGCAGGGGTTCTGACCAGCTCGGCTTGACCTCCGGCGGATGGCCCGAGAATACCGGAAGCGACGGCTCAGGATTGGCACAGTAGAACTAGTTGGCATGCCAACCCTTGTTCGAAGACTGCATCGGCCTGGCTGGGTAGCTTTTCGCCGTCCCCGACCTTAGCTGGAACCCGGCGCCTCCCACCACAGCAGGGTTGTCTCTGCTCGGCTACGGCTTCACCACGAACAAGTGCTTCCACAGGGCAAAGTGCGGTCGGATGCCGAGGTAGCACTCGCACAGCGTGATGAAGCACGAGACGTGGAGCAGGCTGTTCGGGTTGAGGTTGTGGAGCTCCAACCCGTAGAAGTAGAGCAGCCCCCGCAAGAAGGGGTGAACCGGCACCGAGAACCCCCGCTCGAAGAAAGAGCTGTGGACGACCAGCTCACCGGTGTTCGGAGTGGGGACGGTTTCCCCTGTGGCGGCGCACCATTCGACCAGTTCCCTGGGCGGCAGCACCCCTAGCCGCACGAGGGTCTCTAGCCGCGTCTCCGTCGCCGTCGACTTCATCCACGGGGCCATTGGGTTGGTGGGAGATCTTCTTCGCTCAACAATTTCCACACCAAAGCATCTTCCTCGGCTTCGGTCAGATCAGCTTCCCAATGCGGGGCTTGCATCCGAGGCGGCTGGAGCAGGAGTTAGGGTTTTGGGTGGAGCGACACACACAAGTCAATTCAGACGAAAGGAAGACGAAGGGTTCAGGCGTAAAATGACTGAGAATGCGTGTGAAGGCGTGAACCAATCCCGCGACCTCTTCGGAGTATAAAGGGGAACTGATTGAGCGGTTCGGCTTCTCCACGTCCGCACGTGCGTGGACTCTCCGTGCCCACGATGCGTCCCTTCGGATTCCATTACGTGCGATGGGCGAGCCACGTCGTGATTCTTCCGCGCCCATGACTTAACGGCGCCGCGATTCATGCCGCTTAATTGAAAGGGGATCCGACGCTTGGCCTTCCGGGGTTAATAGCCGTTCGGAATATACCCCCCCAAACAGCAACTGCAACGTGTTTCCCGCAAACCACAAGCCAGTTACCGACAGATTCGGGACCGGGCGTTACAGTTTGTGAAGGGTTTCAGTGATTGGCCTCAGTAGGAACACAATCACTTGAATACACCCGAGTGAAGGGCAGTAATGGCGTGCCTTCCGTGGGCCACAAGTCGGATGCCGAGCAACTCGGAGCTACCGGATTCTCCACCTGGACCTTTCGAGAACAACGTTCCGAAGGCTTCAGGATCCGAAATTTCTGGATTCAGTGGAATGACTCGGTGTAAGGCTTCGTCACTCGGGAACCTATGCACCATGGCTTGTTTCTCTGGTTCTAATGTGAATTTTGGAGGCATTCCTTCAGGGGACACTAGCTGGACTTAACCCACTCGGGAAGGCCAGGTGCTACTCGGGAATTCAATTGGGATTCATGGTATGTCCCACGCTGGGCTATCAGCTGGTTTTTGTCCATCAGGATAGACTGGATACCACCAGAATTTACCCGCTATTAGCGCATCCACCATGATATTCCTGCCTTACAGGTGAATATCACTCGGCTTGTTATTGTCTTTTCCACAGGAGTACAATCAGTCCTTCACGATCTCCCTACTAGCAATCAGAGGTCACTCGGGAGGCTTGCCCAGAAGAGGAGGCCGACAGCAGTAAGATCGAGAAGGACTTGGGGGCTACTGATGATGACATGGCACCTGGGTATCATCAAGGAGGATGAATCCGGCCCTCTGACCATAGGGTGGGCCGAGCCGACCACTCGGAGTCCGACTTCTACACGGGGGCGCCTCATCAACGTGGAGTACAAGACATGGACTAATACCTGCCCGGCATTACCCGGGATCTGTTGTAACTAATTAGGAAATCAATCTGTTAACCGATTCAGACTCTTGTACCCTATCCCGGTCGCCTATATAAGGCCTGGTAGGGGACCTCCGATCGGTAAGCTTTTTAGTCATAGACAATCTCCATTGTTTCATAGCTCAAGCAACCTCGAGATTGGTTCTCAGGGCTTGCGACACTCGGGATTCAAGCTGTACTAGCCACCAAACACAGGACGTAGGGTATTACCTCTCCGCGAGGGCCTGAACCTGTCTAAATCCTGTCTCCCGTGTGCACCCATCTAGATTTGCTGTGCTCACACCGCCCCATATTCAGTATTGCCGGAATAATACTCCGACAGGTGGTGGCATCTCCTTCAATTCTTTAAGAGCTTCCTTTTGTTGATCAAGCTGTTCTTTGACTGATGGCTTGGAGCTTGAGTTGTTTTTGAAATGATCTCAACATCTTCCTCTGACTGTTTCTTAGCAGGTGGTTCCTCAATGACCTCAACTGTATTAGATCTTTTTCTCTTGGCGCTCAGTGTAGATAACACTGCAGGATCTGGTCTGTTGGCAGCAGAGACTTGACTTTGCTTGAGCTTTGCTTCAGCCATCAAGGCTGTTTTCTCAGGACCTCTGGACAATCTCATAGTTTTGCCTAGCAGCTCATTGATTTGTTCAAGAAGAATGATGTCTCTTTGTTCTGAACTCAGGCCCTTGGGCATGGATTTTTGAGTTGAGGCAGAAGATCGAGCTGTCTTGAACTCAGGGGACAGAAGGCCTCTTTTAAGCTTGATTTCAGCTTGTACTGCTTGCTTCTCAAGACCAGTGGGCAGAGAGTTGGCCTTATGGATCAATTCACTGTTCTGATGGATAAGTTCCCTATCATTGTGCTTCACTTCAACTGGTTTAGGATATGGCATTACCAGACAGCTGGTTGAGATTTTTCCTGAGTCTCAATATTTTCTTTCTCAGCTCAACCTCAGCTGAATATGAAGTGGTTGTTTGTAGCTGCTTGTGCAGATCAACAATTTCCCTTAGGAGAGCTCTATCTTCTTTGGAAGGTTCAGGGATTTGCATTGTAACAGGCCTAGCAGCCTCTAAAAGTTCAAAGCTTTTAGCAGTGTAAATGGTTGTCAGCTGCCTCTTTGTTTTCTCATCAGTGGCTGCACTGATCCTTTCAGCCAGCTTATCCAATCATCAAGAATAAGCTTGTCATGCTCTAATTCTTCTTGAGACAATTGAGGTTCCAGAGTAGGCTCTCTAATGGTAAGTGTGCCCCTGGGCAACACTACATTTTCAATAGATGGTTTAGAGACTTTCTTAACTGCCTTCTTTGGCTTCTTGGCTGCTTCTTTTCCCAAAGAAGTATGCTCAACGGCAGCTGAGGATCTTGTCCTCTTGGATGAAGCACGCTGAGAGCTGGACTTACCAGCCTCAGAGGCAGCTGCTTTCTTCCAGCAGCTATTCTTTGCCTGTAGGCTCTTTGGTTTGCTCTTCTTCTTCAGCAGCCTCTTCTTTCTGTCTCAACCTTTCTCTTTCCTGATCTGAGTCTGAAATATTTATCTCTTTGCTCGACTCCTCTGGATCAAACCACTTTAGACCACTGTCAGTTTTCTCAGAACCTGAAGACATCTAAAGAAACCAGATAGATACAGAAAGAAGTAGGTGAGAGGAGTCCTAAGATACAGACAATGGTAGCTGTGTGAGACACCTGTGTGAGGATAAGCTAACACAGGTGAGGACTTAGCAACAACCGAGGTCTCTGCCTGTTGAATAGGCACACCTGTGTGACAGGTGAGACCCTAGCGGTAACACAGCTACGTGCAGAGGCGGACGGCAGATTGATGAAAACTAGGGTTTAACAAGGGTTTGCCATTCAATTTAGCCTAGATGGTTTCTGGAGATGATCATGAGCAAAAGCAACCCTAAGCAAGAACAATGCGCGATTGGTTTGACTTTTAAGCGATTGCATAGACAAGAACATGGCTGGGCCACAAGAAGGGTTTCACAGATGCTTAGTTTGATCGAGAAAACGCAGAATGCGCGAGGAATTGGCGCTGGAGCTCCTCGAAAGCCTTCTCCGATGCGTTGGAAGATTTCGAGGGGTGGAAACCGAGATTTCATCGAAAACTCGCGATTTTGGTGCGGGGCGGAAGACTGGGGTTTTGAGCTGGACGTGGATTCTGCGAGACGCAGAGACGCTTTATATAGGCCGAAGGGGTAAAAGGTGGCTGTGTCACAGCTGACATGAAGACCTGTGACACAGGTATGTGGAAAGAAAACCCTATGACCTAAAGAGTCCAAAGCATTCACCTGAGACACAGGTAGATGACTCAGGTGACAAGTATTTCATCTAGAACTCCGAGATAGAGAGAGTTGATAAGAGAGCAAGCATTAGAGCAAATATCAGATAATCCTTATGTAATCTTCCCAATGTCAGTTTGCCAGAAATTCAATCAAACAAACTAAAACTGACATGAGTTGATTTTGAAAACAAGTACACACGAATGTGCTCAGACAGCTGAAGAAGAATTCTCAACTCTAAACATATCATACACACCTGTGACACAGGTGATTAACACAGATGGACATGTAAGAAATACAAGCAACAAAACATATGAGCTAGACACCAGCCAATCCTTTCATTGTAGATTAGAGATACTCAATGATATTCAATTCACTCCTCAGAGCACAGAACCTAGTCTCATCTAAAGGCTTGGTGAAAATATCAGCTAATTGTTTTTCAGTCCTTACATGGCACAGCTGTATATCTCTCCTCTCAATATGATCTCTGAGGAAGTGGTGCCTCACTTCAATGTGTTTAGATCGTTGGTGGTGTACTGGGTTGTTGGCTAACTTAATTGCACTTTCATTATCACAGAAGAGGGGTACTTGATTAAAAGATATGCTAAAATCTTTCAAGGTCTGCCTCATCATAATAACTGAGCACAACAACTACCAGCAGCTATATACGCAGCTTCTGCAGTGGAAACGGCTACTGAGTTTTTTTTCTTGGATGACCAGGACACTAAGGAATGCCCTAGAAATTGACAAGTACCAGAGGTGCTTTTTGGTCAACCTTACACCCTGCATAGTCACTATCAGATAGCCAACTAGCTCAAAATTTGCACCTTTAGGATACCATAAACCAAATCCTGAGGTTTGAATCAAATATCTCAGTATCCTTCTTACTGCCACTCTGTGACAGTCCTTAGGGTTAGCTTGGAATCTAGCACACATGCATACATTCAACATTATGTCTGGCCTAGATGCACACAAGTATAACAAGGATCCTATCATTGATCTAAATTCTTTCTGATCAGCAGACTTACCTTCGAAGTTTAAGTCCAGATGACCATTTGTTTGCATGGGAGTATGTATAGACTTTGCATCCTTCATGCCAAACTTGGTGAAGATGTCCTTGGTGAATTTTTCTTGTGAAATGAATGTACCTTCCTTGAGTTGTTTGATCTAAAGTCCTAGGAAGTACTTGAGTTCTCCATCCAAAGACATCTCAAACATTTTGGTCATCATCTGGCTAAACTCATCACTCATGGAGCGGTTAGTACTGCCAAATATTATGTCATCGACATAAATTTGGCACACAAATAAATCTTTTCCATTTTCTTAGTGAATAGAGTTGTGTCTACTAAGCCCATTTTAAATCCATTCTTGATCAGAAATTATTTCAATGTGTCATACCATGCTCTAGGTGCTTGCTTTAATCCGTAGAGTGCTTTGTGCAATTTGTAAACATGATGTGGTTTCTTATCATCTACAAGACCTAGTGGCTGCTCAACATATACAAGTTCAGAAAGTTTACCATTCAGGAAAGCTGACTTCACATCCATCTGATAAAGCTTGATATTATGATGAACAGCATATGCAAGGAGGATCCTGATGGCTTCAAGTCTTGCCACTGGAGCAAAGGTTTCTCCAAAGTCCAGACCCTACACTTGTGTAAACCCTTGACCCGCAAGTCTGGCTTTGTTCCTTACCACTTGTCCATTGTATCTTGTTTGTTCCTAAAGACCCATTTTGTTCCAATCACATTATGATCATGGGGTCTTTCCACCAGGGACCAAACTTGATTTCTTTCAAATTGACTCAGCTCTTCATGCATAGCATTTATCCAATCAGCATCCATGAGAGCTTCCTTTATGTTTCCTGGGTTCAACACTAGAAACAAAAGAGTAATGTTCACAAAAATTAGCAATTCGAGAACGAGTAGTCACTCCCCTATTACTGCCCCAAGTTTTTTGAAACTTCCCGCTGTCAGGACCCACGGTCCTTCGAGTCAGCCGACTGGTCATGGGTACGAGAGGTAAGGTTATCCGAGTACTCTGAGGCTCGGTAGCGCTCGGGGCAACTGACCAGTCCGAGCACGAGTGTCCCAGGGGCTTATGTGCCCTGACTCGGGAGTGCTCGGGGTACAGTTGGTAGTCCGAGCGCCGACAGCCCGCCGCCAGAGACTAGACTACCACAGACCAGTAGGGACCTACTTGCGCCAGGGAGACATGGGGGCCCGATACTCATGAGAGTGACTTCTTTTGCAAGCAAGCGAGGGGATAGAAAAACTTGACAAGTAATCGAAAAGGTGAATATTACTTATATTGACATTATCAATTCTATTGATACAGCTTATAATACGAGGGAACCCCCGAGCATGAGGGAACCCCCGAGCATGTGCGCGAGCGCGTGGGATACTCGAGCGGCCTTTGGTCGGACTGGTGCCCAGGGTGTAGAAACCAAGCGAGGCGACCAGGGCTTAGCCGACGAACCCGGAACACTCCCGAGACTCGCTTTACTGCTCGGGGGTTCGATCCAAAGCATAAAGAAAAACTTACTCGAGCTATTTACGAACTGGTGGCAAAGGTCCTCCCACGAGCAAATCGAGCTCGGGGGAAGGTTCATGAGCCACGAACGGGCAGAGCCCTTCAAGGCCATGGGAAACCAGTTGGCCATTACCTTTTCGGCTTCTCCAGCCGCTTGTACGGCGGTGGTGTAGATCTGGAGGAACTCCTCCAGGTGGAAAGAGCCGTCATACTTCTGCGGCAGCTCAGGCCGGAACCTTCCGGGCCAGCTGACGCGGTGAAGGTCAGGAGTAAAAACCTAACAGCCTGCTCCGTAAAGTGGGGGTGCCGACCCTCCCAACCGGCTGCACGCGGACGTGCACCGGAGAGTAAGCGTGACCAGCAGCAGGGCCGGAGGACGATTGGCCCTCATCGGCCCTTGCCTCGTGCCGCCTCTCCCGATGGCGCTCGATGGTGACGCACGCATCTTCATCTTCCCTCTGCTGGTTAATGCGATGACGAAGATCTGGCCCGTCTCCTACAACAGGAGAAGCAACCGAATGGGGGGACCCACTGTGGAGCTCTCTCGCTTCACCACGTAAAAGACGTGGCCGGTAGTGGCGGCGATGCCGCTGAGGGGCCGGGTCGGGTGTCGCCATGCCTTGAGGAGGTATGAGAGCCTCTGGCCGCCACCTGACGGCGAGCGGTGTCCACCAGGTTGGCTACCTCCTGGAGCCAAGGGCCCACAGGAGATATACCTTCCACCTGGACGGTGAGGGTGCCGGAGGAGGAGCTACGCAGCATGCAGCGCGCCTGCCTCACTCGGCTGGTCGAAATTCAGCCGGCGCTGCACCGGCTGGGGAGATTCGGCAATGGGTGGATCGGCATGCGACTCACCCTCGCGCGCTAGGTGCCGAAACTGCAACAGCGCAGCGTCCGCTACTACGGTGCCGCCGGGCACGGCGTGGCGCCCCTGCACACGAGAGGGCACCGAGCGTGCCGGAGCGGATGGCTGTTGTCGGACCCCAGAATCCATAACAGAGAGTCTTAAGTAAAACCACCGCTAAGTCGAAACGTCAACCCCGACCTCAACCCCTGGGTATCAATCCCAAGAGGAGTGGAGTGATATGGCTCCGAATAGCCCGAGACGTCAACCCCGAACTTTCTCCGGCAAGCTAATGCACAGATCAAGTAGGGTGATATGGACTCCTCACTCTTTTCTTACTGAGCCGGAACATCAACCCCAAACTCGTCCCGGCAAATTAATGCTCGGCTGGAGTACGATGATATAGTTCCCAACCTCTCAGTAGCAGAGTCACTTCACAGGGGTGATTAACCGAATAACTCTATGATATAAACTCTGAAACCCTACCCACCACATGTGCTTCATCGACATACACACACGGCACATGAGCAGGCGAAAACAACCAGATTTCACAGCAGTAACTCTACGACTGAAACTGCAATATTATAAGTAAGTAGATGAAAATCGACTACCAGAATACTTTCGAAAGGAGACGAGTCGAACACTTCATGTACATTCCTGACTACAGATCACCACACCTTAGATACCCCGACTCTTCCTCGACCACCCTGGGAGGAAGCAATCGCTAACACCACAACCTTAGAGTTGGCAAGTTTTAGAGTTGTTATAGTTGTCTAATTCGTTGCGGATTCTTACCAAGCTGTCCATAACCGCGGACACGGCTGTTCAACAGTTCAAACCCTGTAGGGGTGTACATCTTTACCTACACGTATCGATCGACTCTTAATGCTACCATGTACACACTTCACGAGGTGTGCTAGCAGAGGGTGATCGAACACGACCTTTACAATGCTTTCGACCTAGGTATGAGCCACCCTTACGGGCCAATCCATGTACATCAGTCCGGCCGTAACTACGACACGGTCCCATAAGTTGTAGCAGGTGATACATCCCCGGCCTCGAACCGTGTGTACCCCTTACACCTACATTGAAGCACCACACCACATCATTTTTCACTCACCCAGTGAATAGAAACGGCAAACTATACAGCTCATACTCCAAGTCTAGGCAAATTATTTAGTCGTGGGTGGTCCATTATCCCACCCGTGTAGAAGTACGAAAATCTTGGTTCGAAAGGACACTGGGAACCGGTCCTTATGGGAAAACGAGACAACCCACCATGCTCCCAGCCATGGCCTCTCGTCTAACCCAATGATTATTAGTTAAGTTCATTAAACACTTCCCGGTGAACACCCACCTACCACGTAACCCATCCAATGGTGTTAATTTGTCTGCCATCCAAGAAATTATGACTTCTACATGTCTAAGCATGTCTAAGCAATAATAACATAGTAAGCAGTATAAAGGAGCACACTATGCCACTCTAGATAGGTTGGGATGGTGGTGGAGTTGATTGAGCGACAAAGTAAGGTTTATTCACCGGAATAGGGTTTTGCTTAGCGGAAAAATAGAATTTGAACGCATGTGATAATGAATTTGAAAACAACTAATACTTTACAAATAATAGGTGTTTGCAATGTGACCAAAGGGGCTGCTTGCCTTGTTGCTCTGCAACAGAAACCCTGCTCGTGACCGATACTATCTCCTTCGGGACCTTCCGGCTCTAACGGAGAAGAACCAAAACACCGAAAAAAGGGCATAATCGTAAATATCAAAATACTGAACATTGGCATGAGATGAAATGCATGCCACGACGTAGGGGATGCAAAAAGAAGACCAATGCAAGTGTAATCAATTTAATCGGAGCCCGGACGCATAAAATATCGCGATCCGAAAATCCTCCGGCTAATCGAAAACCCTAATTTGAGTTTTTAGCCAATTATGTTTTTCCTAGCATGCAAATATGTATGAAAATGACATTTTTGAATAGATCTTATTTTTCTAAACATTTTGATATATTATTTGCATTTTTCTGATTAAAAATGGATTTCTATGAATTTTCCAAGTTTTAATCAATTTTAGCCCTTTGTTGTATTTTTCTCAGTAAAATAATGTTTAAATTAATTTAAATATAATAGAGGCTGACAGGTGGGCCCTAGTGGTCAAAGGTTGACCAGCCAATGACAAGTGGGGCCCACTTGTCATACTCTCCTATTTTCTTTTAATTTTATTTTAATCCTTCTCGGGTGGGACCCAGCTGTCATAGTCTTCCATTTCTTTTATTCTTTTTACTGAAATTCTGACGAGTGGGGTCCTTATGTCATTGAGACATACTTGCTAAGCTCAATTAATGCACTGCTTAATTATTAATGACAGATATTAAAATGTCGATTAGTATTAATTGATCGTCATTAGCATTAAGTATAGTTATTAGATGCTAACCATTGATTACACTCATTAAGCACGGTTAACAGTAAATATGCTATTAATTAAGTTTTAACTGTTAACCGGTGGGCATTAATGCCCTAACCGATCGGTTAATTAGGCCATTATGGCCTAACCGATTCGGTTGGGGAGCTGCTGGGCTCGGTCCGACGGTGGGTTTGCCCGGCGCGGTGCTACCGGCGGCGAGGCCCCCGGGTGAAGCAGCGGCGAGAAGGGCGGATGGCGAGGCGGCGAGCGGTGGCTTACCGGAGGCGACGGGCTCCGGCGAGGCGGGGACGGCGGCTGGCTTGAGCTCGGCGGCTCCGGACCGGGGCAATGGAGAAGCGGGGAGCGGGCCGACGGTGGGGCCCGGGCTGAGGCGGCGTGGCAAGGCGAAGCCGAGGCAGGCTTCGGGGCGGAGGTGAGCGGCACTGGGGGGGAAGACGGCGGGCTTCGGTGGTGGCGTCCCATGGGAAAGGAGGCGACGACGATGGGAGCCGAGGGGAGCTCGGGATCCGGAGCGGCAGGGAGCAAGGCCGGCGGTGCTCGGGTTGGTGAGGCAGCTCGAAGGAGCGGCGGCGGGATGGGGAGCTGCGGCGCGGTGGCTTCGGGCGGAGGGGCACGGGTGAAAGGGACGAAGCGATGAGCTTGGGGGCGGCGCACGGGAGCAAGCGGAGCGGCCAAAGGGGAGCAGCAGTGGGGAGCGAAGGGAGAAGGAGGATGCGGTCGGCCGGGGCCCAAGACGGGAAGGAGGGCGGCGGGCTCGGGACAGCCAAAGCAGCTGGTGGCGCGGGGTGGCTCAGAAGTTTGCCACCGAAGCAGGAGGTGGCACGGGAGGATAAGGCAGCCGGGTGAGGATGAAGGGGTGGCGGCGGGTAGCTTAGAGAAGAAGGAACCGGTAGGGCACGGGCAGGCCAGGTGGGCCGGGTAGGGGGAAATGGGCCGAAGGGAGGAGGCCCATGCGGCATGGGGGGAAATAGATTAGGGTTTTATCTTTTTCTATTTTCCTTTTTGATTTTCTGATTTCAATTCAAATAACTTTCAAAGCTCCTTTTCAAATAGAATTTAAATTCAACTATACTTCAAAAATTCAAAAACTTACTCATTTTCTTAACTTGATGTACATGCCATGAACTGCACACATGATGCACATTAGCAATGTTATAAGATTAGGGATGTTACAGACCTACCCCCCTTACGAGAATCTCGACCCCGAGATTCGGATCAGCTAGAGAAGAGGGAGGGGTACGCCGATCGAAGATGACCCTTGCGTTCCCAAGTAGCTTCTTCTTCGGAATGGTTGGACCACTGGACTTTGAAGAACTTGACGTTGCGTCTTCGTGTAGTCCGTTCCATCTCATCGAGAATACGGAGAGGGTACTCTCGGTAAGACAGATCTTCTTGAAGATCCAGTGTATCAACTGCTGATTCCGGGATTGGATCCTTGAAGCACCTCCGAAGTTGAGAAACATGGAAGACATTGTGGACATTGGATAACGACGGAGGTAGTTCCAACTGATATGTGACTTCACCTCGTTTGGAAAGAATGCGAAAAGGACCTGTCGACGATCGGTGAATCGGCGATCTTACGGTATTCGTGGAATGATGATTACTGGGGGGTAGGGACCTCTAGGGCCCAAGTGCCAGGGATTCTGACAGCAGGGGACAGCCGTTTTTATACAGGTTCGGGCCTCCCTCAGGATAATAATCCCTACGTCCTGTTGCCATATATTGATGGAGAACACGCTTTACAACGGGGGGTGTATGTTAGTGGCTACCCTAGGCCTAATCGTAGACTAATCTATGCTAAACCGCCGGGCTCGACTCCTTCGAGGCAGCGGGTCTTCTAGGGCTTCGCCTCCTGAGATCCTATGTTGCTTGTGCTGCGACTAGATTGACCTGTCCTCCCCTATGGGATTGCTGATCCTTATATAGGGGGTTCCCAGGGTCGTACTGGACGCGGACTCACGCCCGAGTAGGACTCTAGCTTCCTTAAACGTTGGAATTGACTTCCTAGCTTAAGGGGAGTCTTCCCTTCTGGGAGGGGTTACCTTGTCGTCCAGGGATCCTTACCGGGTACGCTATACCTTCCTAAAGTCCCGGGATTCGGTATACGGATACCCCCAATACGCGGGATACCATACTATTCATCATCAAGCCCCCCCATCAGTACGTGAAGTGAGGTCATGATGGTTCTGTTGGAAATCTGCCCTTATCAGGGAGGAATTCCGAGTAGGCGACCCGAGTGGTCCTTGTCGATGACTCCCCGAGTAGACTCAATGCCTACCGAGTAGTCGTAGAAGCCTTATCGGAATAATCCTTTGGAAAATCCAGAATGCTTTTCCGGTCTGATTTGATCCGTCGATGACGGACACGCGTCCACCTGGCATATTTCTAGGAAACGGAACCATCGTGGTGGAAATTTCACGTGGTGATGAATAATCTTTTCTCTCTCTCTGCGCCGTTGTGCCGCTAACGTGTGCTGAACCACGGCGCGTCCGTCTGGGTCGTGGGCTGTCAGACCCACTTTTCCCGCGCAATGCCCTATAGGCGGAAAAAGCAACTGTCCGCATTAAATGCGATGGAACAGATCGTGCCGCAAACCGCGCCTGGGTTCGGCGAAGGTTTAAATCTTTAGGAGTCCAAGAATTGGGGTTTTGCCCGCATAGTTCTTTGCCTCCTAGCCTTCCTTCTTCCTCCTCTTCGCGTCATGGCCGGGAGCCCGTCGGTTGACGACCCATGGCCGCGCTCGGAGATGACCGAGGCGAAACTCGTGTCTTCCCTAGAATTAACTCTTATCCAATCAACCCGCCAAGCCGAGTTCCGCCATGTTCGGGCGAGAGAGTTCCTGAACCCGAATCCGGCTGGCTGGTTATCTTTCCCGACTTTTTCCGGTGCGGGTTCTTCTTGCCTCCTTCCACCTTCCTACATTCGATCTTCCTGTTCTATCGGGTTGAGGTGGTGAACCTTGACCCGGCATCGATCTTTCTGAGTGTGTTCGCCCATCTGTGCGAAGCTTTCCTCGGGGTTTGGCCATCATTGGATTTATTCAGATACTATCACAAGATGGAGAGGACCAAGAAGAAGGTAGTGGGAGGCGCGAGCGTCCGCCTTCGAGAAGATAGGGCCGCAGAGTACATTGACGCCACCGGAATCTGATCTTTCCCAGGATGGGAGCATGAGTGGTGCTATTGCCGTCCATCGTTCCCCTTGGGTATAAGGTACTGGGGAACTCCGCCCGACGTGGCATCCACTTGGACCGACGAGACCCTGCTCGACTCCCGTCTCCAGCACCTGGTCGGGGAAGTTAAGGTTCTCCAACCCGAGGCCTATCCTCGGCCGATGTTGTCGCCGACTTCGTCAGGCGCGGAATTTGCCCCTTAC
>JAGXJF010002175.1:0-10789 GCA_019208055.1 Stipa capillata
CTCCTCCCCGGTGTCGAACGTGCCAAGCCACCAGCGCTCGCCCGTGTCTGGGTTGCGGATCTCCGCCGCCCACTTGCCCCACGGCCGTTGCCTCACGCCGCGGTACCTCGGGGGCGGCGGTGGCAGCGGCGGCTGCGACATGTCCGACGGCCGGGAGCTCGCAACGGAGAACTATAAAATAAGTACAAAAATTTTAAAATCGGCGGAAAAAATTCGGCATGACCTTTGCTAAAAATTGGACATATTGAGTGCCAGAAATTTGACGAAACGGAAATGAATCAACGTTTCGCCAAAACGTTGGCACTCATTTTGAATCCCTGAAAAGTTTGAAAACATGAACAGCGCGAATTCATCGCGAGCAACACAAGGTTGCCTTGGCTCGATGGCCGGAATATCACAATACACAAGAATACTAAACAAAACATGAATGCATTATTCAACTAAACAAAACATGAATAGTTAAGTTTGGCTTGTGCATGGCCCTCGACCTCTTTTTTTAAAACTCAGCAGGCCGAACTCTGCGCACGCCGTTCAGTTTGGCTTGTGCATGGCCGTTCAGTTTGTGCATGGCTTTGTCGGCTCTCGACAAAGGCATGGCTTTGCCGAGTCCTTTTTTCTGCCAAGTGTTTTTCACAGTCGGTTTAGGGGACCTTTGCCGAGTGCCCGATAGGAAGCACTCGGCAAATAGCGTGGCACTCGACAATCAGCTCGATTCTGGTAGTGATGCCGATTGTAACCCGTCTTGATCCAATATAGATCTCGCCTTTCTTCGGGAAAAACTCACGGAAGAACCAGTGTTTAGTATAACCGATCGACCTCTCAAGTGAGTTGGACGTTCGGCAATGAGGTCTCCACAATTAGAAAACAGAACGAACAAACGTCAGGCAACGCAATTCTCCACTGCTCGATTGCTTGCTGGCTTGTAAGTTTGCATGTCCTACTTAAAGAACGGGAGAGCTTTAGAAGCTGAGCAGGATCGATGAATAAACTGTCAAAGTGGGAAGCGAGTGGATACTCTAGACATTCAGAAGCCTCAAAACAAAAGCAGCACCAGACTTGGCGCGCCGTATCATTCGTGCACCAAAGGGAAAAAATTGCGAGTGAACACTAGGTAGCAATCAGTAACTGCTATGAGCCGTGTCCAACGTAGTTAATTCCAATTAATGTAACCAAAGTTTCATAGTTCTCGCCAAAAAAAAACTAAGTTCCATAACTAGAAACAGGGGAGGAGAAGGAGCTGCGCGGGATTTACCTTGGGAGAGGGAGCAGGTGGAGTCGACGACGGGGGAGGCGGGGCGCGGCTTCCGGCGGCGGCGAGGAGATCGGCTGTGGTCGGGGCGGTCCCCAACCAAACCTAGCGGCGGCGGAGGGAGGGCATTGGCGTCCTGCGTGGATGCTCTCTGCGACGGGGGAGGCTGGGCGGCTTCCAACGGCGGCGAGGAACGCAGCGGTGGTCGGGGTGCGAGGTCGGCCGGGGCAGGGGCGGCGAGGTCCGGCCGGGGCGCGCGGCTGCTAGGGATTGGGGATCGAGAGAGAGAGAGAGAGAGAGGGGATTTGGATCGAACGAGCGGGGAGGGGTGTCACGCCCAGATTTTTCCGAATTTGATTTCAAGCATGTCATCGCATGTAACTAGGACGTTTACAATAGCCGTAGACTCAATGCACTGAAACCCGCACACACGCACCCTCTTAAAACCAAAACTCTAATACAACAACTACCTTTAAAACAACACGCACCGAATACATCGGGGCACCCGCGGTACCTCACCACCAAGTAGCCCTAAGCCAAGACGGATGACCTACCGAGAATTTCATATACCCTCCATCCCTTGCCGCGCCCCGAAACCCTAGTTCCATGGCCGATTTCCCCTTTGCCCTAATTAACCCATTTTCTCTAGAAACCCTAATCGGGAAATCTACCATTCCTCGGCTCCTCCGAAAATTTTGAAATAAATCGTGAACCAACCTAACAACATAACTAACTTGAATATAATATAAAATAATAAAGTCCTAATCAAAAATACTCGTATACAAAATAAATAAACCTTATGATAAAAAGGAACATTGCACTGCAAACCCTAGAAATAAAACCCCAAAAATTGTAATAAAATATTGCAATGATCTTTACATTCCCAGGAGTCCGAGCATATAAAAATGTGAGCACGTCTAATACAAAAATCTGGAATAACCGCTACCGAACACCTTCATCAAAAATGTCACGACACATGAAATCATGGGTAAACCCTAATCGATCTCTGTCAAAAACCCCGTGAAGCATTTTACCATCCTCACCAACCTACCTAACCCCTTTAACTTCCCCCTGGTAGCTCGTACGCAACCATCTCCAGTAAGAAAACTCAACTCATGACAAGTCTGGGCATTTAAGTTGCAGTTGAAACCAACTGTTTCAGTGTCAAACTCTCCCAACTGCTTGGACACGTCCTCTTCAGTGCCTGTGACAAGGTTTGACACTTCGGCCACGCCCCGAAACCACCCTGGCCTGCCATGCCGCTCGCGTGCACGCTCTGACCCTTCCCCATGCCAGTCCACAGCGGCAACGAGCAGTGACCCGCGTCCCTCATCGCTTTCCCCACGCCACAGGCTGCCAGCTGCTCTACCCGACTAATCAGCTAGCGCCACGGTCGTCCTTCCTCTCCTGGAGCCACAGCGGCGGCCGTCCTCTCCGGCGAGGTCCCATCCCGAGGCCAGGAACTCTAACAGCGGTCACCTCGGCGCAAAGCCCGCCGCTGGCCTATAAGAACCGCCCAGCTTCCATTTTTCCCCCACATCGAGCTCTCTTCCCTCCAAGCTACTCCAGCCTGCCCCTTTCCAAACCCTAACTTCCACCCCACTCGCAAACTGTGCCTCACCCGAGCAATTCCTCCCCGGCCAAAGGTTCCCGAGCTCGACGCAACGGCATCCCAGCTCAAACCGCAACCCATAACTTACCTGGAGCTGCCGCCGGCTCAAACTGCTAAGCGACTGAGCTCCCGACAGCCCTAACCACCGCCGCTCCCGACCGCTCTAACCGCCGCCGCCGCTAACCGCCTCCTGTCCGAACGCCCGACAGCGGCGAGTGAACGAGTAAGCGCTAGTCGGCTGGGCCGAGCGGCCCGTCTCCTAATTCTATCGGCTCCCCTGTTGAGTGAAGACACCCCGGTAGTTTCCGTCTCCTCTGACCAATTGGCGTAGGGCACAACTCCTTTAGAGAAAGCGTAAAGCATTCGTATAGAAAGCGTAAAGGGAATTAAACCGGTTTGATCCAGACCCGGTCTGCCACTAGAATGGCCGGTTCGGCGAGTTCCAAACCGGTTTTTGAGTTTATTTTTCCGGTTCTGTGAACCTTAAAAAGAATTCAAGCTTTTAGTTAAAACACATTTTCAAACTTCAAATCTCTTTGGAATATAAATAGTAGAATAGAGTTTAAGGTATTTCTTTCTTTTTCCTAAAAACGCATATACACCATATATTGGTAAACTTCAGAATGATCAAATAAAGGCCCTATACACCAATATGCTAGAATATCTTTAGCAGCCATGAAATTACAAGGATAATGATTTTGCTCGCGTAACCCTAATAGCATGAGTTCTTTCCGCTGAACCAATGCGTTGGCATTTCATGCGACATCTTCGCATGTACTCATCGTCAAAAACATTCCTTGTCCCCGTAAACCTAAACCCTGAAAACTTAGAGTCAAATCTTTAGCTGGAACCCAAGTATACGCATCTCCATGCCCTAATCGTCGTCCGGCAAGTTTCTATTTAAAACCCTAGACCCTATTCCGATCGTTCCGAAAACCATATAAACTCGCCTTTTATCATTGAATGCTTTTATCTCGCATGTTGGTTGGTTTTATTGAAGTGTTGGATCGTTTCTTATTTGTTGCTTTTAACCGACGCGTAGTTGACGGAGTGACGTACGTGCGTCAGGAGGAACCAGCATCACCCTCGCGTTCGGAACAAGAACAGGATCTGCCAGGCAAGCATTCCCACCTTGATCATGCCAAATCCTATATTTATGAACTTTATTATTTCGTTTGTAAACCCTGCATGCTATGTTGATATAACAATATTTTATGTAGAATCAGTTATTCCTAGTAGTTGCACTATACCTAGGTCCGAGTTTCCGACCCTCGAAACCCTAGGGATAATAGTCGACCGTTCCCGGGTCGACATGAATATTAGGATTATTGGCATTAGCCCCGCTTAGCCCTGCTATAGAAGAAAACGGGTTTTTACCCAAGATTTTGCAAAACCCCCATTATGATAGGGAAATAAAACCCTCGGATATCCTGAAATATTCGAGGTGACTTTTGAAAGG
The DNA here is from genome assembly GCA_019208055.1 of Stipa capillata. Lineage (NCBI taxonomy): Eukaryota > Viridiplantae > Streptophyta > Magnoliopsida > Poales > Poaceae > Stipa > Stipa capillata. Next base: position 4,321 of record JAGXJF010002175.1, read on the forward strand.
AAGGTTTGCCAAAGCCCTAAAGTAAATCGGAGATATTTTCGATTCGGGCAAGAATGCTAAGGAAGTTCGGGGATGTAGAACTTTTGGGATGGAGCCAGGTACGTCTGGGACGACCTGGGCTCGGAGATGAAGTCTTGCTCGAATCAGTTAAGGACCGAATCTAAGTGCCGCTAAACCAGTTCCACCACCGTACGTCCACATGTCCTTTATGGGAAGGACTTGGCTTGGTTCCCCGGCAAGTATTAGGGTTTGGACCCGTGGGAAGTTAGGAGTCGTGGCTAGGTGTTTGAAAGTCCTAGAGATCCACTGCCGCGTAGCGTTTGGGTGTTGATCGACACAGAGGTGGAGAGCCCCAATTTGGTGTCCGGGACACACAAACTTGGGTATTCACCTAGCGGGTCCAACTCTAGTATGGAAGCAAGCGACGGTCTCGTTGTAACCACCCTGCCAATACACTCCGTGAAGTGTATCGTTAGCGCTCGGCAATAAGGGTGAATTTACATCTTGTGGGTAAAGCCGTGCAACCTCTGCAGAGTGTTAAAACTATTCGAATAGCCGCATCCTCGGTCGTGGACATGAACTGGCAAGGCCACACACTGGTTAGATTAGGTGTTGTTTGCAAAAGATGGGGAAAAGGGATTAAGGACGTGGGCATGATGTGTCCACAGAGGGCAATTTACGCTACACGGTTGGTAGCAAGGAATTGCCGGAGGAGAAGGCTAGCCGTGCTATCAGGGATACCACGGGCTGAGCCAGGAGGACTCGCTGAACTATCCGGGATAGTGTCAACTGAGCGTTAAGCCGAGAAGGTAGTCATACTGCCCGGGGTAGTAGGGACTGAGCTGTCTCAATGGCTGAGGAGCAAAAGTTCTTTAACTTTACATAGAGCTTTACAAATCCGCTTTTGAATCTATTATACATGTATTTACATAAGAACTTACTTTTCCGCACAACCATCGACCTAGATTAGAGCTGTCCCCTTGATATTCCCTGCATGAAATATTGCTGTATATTCTCCTCGGTGGGAATAGCTTGCGAGTACATTCAAAGTACTCACCTGGCTTGTTGATATGGCCAGATGACGACGAAGAATTTCGCTCCGACGAGGAAGATACCGATTTCGAGTGCTAGGGCGTTTTCCCCAGTCAGTTGCCTGAGGGTTCAGCATATTGATGGGTCTATCTACGCAACTCTTTCATGTTGCTTATTTCCGCTGCAAGACTGTTATTCGGCCAATAGGCCCTGTTATGTTAAAAGACCTTAAAGGCTTGTATTGTAATGAATTCGGTAATGTATGATGTTGTTATCAAGTTCTTGTGTGTACCGGCTACTGATCCAGGGACCGGTACAGTAATCACAGGAGCACACCCAGCCTTAAAACCGGGGGCGCGACAAGGGGGGTGCGAAATTTTCTAAGTCCCGCGCCTGCTAGTAACCGTGCTCAACTTACCAGTGGCGGGCGGCTTTAGCTGCACGCCACTGGTAAACTATACCAGTGGCGGGTGTTTTCCGATGCCCGCCACTGGTTACTTTTTTTAGGTTTTTTGTCTTTCTAAATGGTTTACTGTTTTAGGTTTAGAGTTAGGGTCCAATTTTTCTTAGGGTTGAAGTTACACCATTAGAAGGTTCATGTAAAACTTTGGCACTTTGTTTTGTTGATTTGCTATTTATAGGGCATTAAATTAATTTCTAGGTATTTTATGGAGGTAAATGGCTTTTGATTTAAAAAAAACATGTAAATGAAGTCTGAAAAAGATGAAACTTGGCATGGTGTCATGGTATGACCCCTAGAGGGTGTGGTAAAAATTTGAGAGAGTTATAGAAAAGTTGTGATGCACTTCGCTTAGAAACTGAAGAGTCTCCGGGGAAGAATCAGAGTTTTGAAGGGAAAGTGTCGGGTTAGAAGGGGAAGTCAAATTTTTTTCGTCATTTCCCCTTGAAACTTTTTCTATGTTGAAGATACACCATTGCAAGTTCCATGTAAAAATTTGGGACTTTTCTGGGTTAATTTGATATATTTAGGGCATTTAATGCATTTCTAGCTATTTAATGGACATAATTCAAATTTGAACTACACGTACATTAAAAAATGCCCAAAAATTAGTGCAAAAATATCATTTAAGTTCTTGAGTATGTACTTAGGTCATATATGCAAGAAACAACTACATGTTCATTAATTTGATATGCGGCACGCGTGCCTCGAGGCCGTCTTCAGTTTCTAAGCAACCTACATCATACCTTTTTCAAATCTTTTTCAAATTTTAAGCACATACTCTACATGTCATATAATGACACCATGCAAAGTTTCATAGTTTTCAGACAACATTTAAATTTTCTGTAAATTCAAAAAACCATTTACATAAAATTAAGTTTGTGTTTGAATTTTCCCATCTACATGTTTGAAATTACCAAACATTTGTTTCATAAGACCTAAATATATGCTAACTACCTTAGTTATGATCTTTGTTCCAATTTTTGGAAATGTTTAAATGTACTTGCAGTTCAAATTTGAATTATATCCAATGAAATACAAATATTTTCAAAAAATGCCTAAAATATAGCAAATGAACCCTAAAAAGTTCAAACCATTTTCCATACAATACCATAAAACCATAAAACCCTAAAACCCAAAAATAACCTAAACCCCTAAAAAAGGAGAATAAATACGTAAAAAACTACCAGTGGCGGGCAGACAAAATTACCCGCCATAGGTAGTTTGGGCCCACGGCTAATCTGGGCCAAATCTGGGCCCAGATTACCTGTGGCGGGCGGGCTACTAGCCCGCCACTGGTACTTGATATACCAGTGGCGGGCAGTGTGGGGCACCCGCTGTCACGGACCCGGAATTGCATATGATTAGGGGAACGCGAAGTCGCCAAGGACCGAAGGACTCGTCCGCCCGGCGGCACGGTACCTGCGCCGTACGCACCAAGGTAGAGCGATCCGACACCCGCCACGTGCGAGCCGGCCGGAAGCGACCAATCTTCCCAAAACCACATACGATTCCGTAATCCGGTGAAGAGTCAGAGTCGTTCCCGAATCCTACCACGACAAGCAAGGTCGGAGGAGCCCGGCAATTCTACCCATACCCTAACCTAGCTCGGAAGCTAGTGGGTCGCTCGAAAGCCCCCGGTAGAACGCCCACACCCTGCCTGGCCGGCACAGCATCTCAGCCAGCGGGTCACTCAACCAACACTTGCTCGACTTAGTAGAAAAAGGTACGGCCTCGATCCTTCACGGCATACCCATACACTTCATATCATTCACGCATGGTGCAGGGGCAGCCTGAATTTAACAACTCGGATATCATCACAAAGCTCTACATTACGATATTACTAATAACAGTCCACGATGGGACAACATATTACATCAGTCGGTTATCACCGGAAACATATCCGAGTACGGAGAAACTTAACAACAGCGGAAGCAAAATAAGTGAGTCCCACAGCGGCACAGTGGCCGCTGAACAAAACACCAGCTATCCCATTGTTCGAACAATACCGAGGAAACCAAGTTTAAGCATCGTCAAAGTAATCTTCGACCACCGGCTCACCTGCAAGCTCCAGGGATAACCTGGGTGAGTACGATTGTACTCGCAAGACTTATCCGTGCTTGATTAAATGTCCTACTCATACTAGCACAACCACAATTAAACATGAATGCTTCTCAGAGTAACAATATACAAATTAAGAATATAACATTAATAAGGTGAAGTAAAGAATGACTAAGTAACAAATTAATTCAGGGTGCAACATATCACAACTATTTCACCTCGAGATCATATCAGACAATCCAAATCCATTATCCAGTTCATAATCGACTCCCCATCCTGATCACAATCCAATACGATGTCTAGTTCATAATCGAATTCACACCCCGATCACAATCCAATAAAAAAAAATCCAATTCAAAGTCAATTCCAATTACCAAATTTTTAGCCATCAAGATAATTCAAGTTTCTCAAATCCCATTAATCCATGGGGAAACACATTATCAGTTAATCTCTCGAAGCGTTACCGGAAGATACGACCACCTGCGCACATATTGGGTGCATAATCATTTGGGGGTAGCGAGCCCCCAAAAGCAGGGAGGCTTACCCCAACTATGCCGCAGGGAAGATCTCCGCCTAACGTTCACGTGTTACAGGGACAAATGACACTCTGGCGTATGGTTGATGTGGCGACAAAAACCTTCACACATCCCTGGGTCGCCGTCTCGACTGCTATTAACATCAACCGTACCCTTTGTGCACGCCCTCGGCACTCACAACTCACCTTATTAGTTTAAGTTGTTAGGGTACGAGGTCGATTTATAACCATAACTGACCACCTCATGTCCCAATCCAAAATCCAACACTTCTGACGAGAACATATCGTGAAACCCTAGCATGCTAGTCGTACGAACGATAACCACGATACATAACTTATAGCTCACAGTTAAGTATAAGCAAATACACATACGACAACAGTAATAAGAATGCAACAAGCTCTGCTTGCCTGATTCGGGTTGTTCCTGCTCTTGCGAGGGGTCGTAAGCCTGGTGGTCACCCTCTTCGGACTCTGTTGCGATTAACACGAATACCGGAAAAGAAACGGTAAAAGAATCCATAAGGTCCAGCATGTATGAATGAGGGTTGATGCAAGGAATGGAGTTCTAAACAATGTACCCATGTTGGTTTAAATGGTTGCTCTAAACTATATGCATGGCAAGATTCATTTAATTTCGAATTAGGGCTTTACAGGTGATTACTTATGTTGGAGTGTTATGGACATGCATGTTAATAACTTGGGAGTATTCTGAACTAATTGACTAACGAAGTTGGAATCGCTTGATTCGGAGCTACGGGCATCAAGTTAGGGTTTAACGGGGTTACGACAGGGCAAAACAACAACCCTAAATACAGTACTGTGCATGTGACTAAAATTACTTTTTGTTTCAGCCAAGTCGTAGGAATCTTCATAAGCTTTTCAACGATATCAAGTTTGCTAAAATCCGAGCTATGGATCACAAGTTATCGCGCTTTGAAACTAGCCGAAACAAAGGATTAAACCCTAGATAACCTACTGTGCATGTAATCAAAATGAACTTTTGATGCGTCCAAGTTGTAGAGAATTTCACCAGCTTTCTAACCATATAAAATTTGTCCAATTTGGATCTACGGTTTAGAAGATATGAGCATTTGAAAATTTGAACTAACTCAGCCCTAATTCATACAAACCCTAAATACTATGCGCACCCCACACCTAATCTCTCTCTCTCTGCGCTACTGGACCTCTTTGCTAACTCCACCCGCAAAAACGCACCCCACAAATCACCCTCATAAGCCAGCTCAGCTCGCACGGGACCCACGCGTCGGTCGGTCATGAGCCGCTCAGCCAACCGCGCGCTGCCACGTGCCCTACCCCTCCTCTCTCTCACTCCCTCTCTCGGTTCCGGCCGGAAGCACCGCTCCGACGGCGGAGCCTCGCCGGAGGGCTCGCCGGAAAGGGTTCCAGAGCTCGGTGGAGCTCGGGAAATGGTGTAAGGGGTCCGGGGACTCACCCTGGTGAAGCCTCGGTTGCTGGAGAGGCGGATGGAGGCCGGGGAGGTGCTGGACGACGGCGAGCGGCGGTGGACACCCTCGGTGATCGGCGGTGGCGAGCTCCCGGGTCCAGATCTGCTGCGAAGAGGGCGGGGGAAGGTTAAGCCAGTCGGAAGGGAGCTCGGGGTGGAGGAATTGGGAAGAAATGGGGACCGGAGCGTGCTCGGGGAAGTCGCCGGAGCTCTGGCCGGACTTGAGGACGAAGGTGGCGTCGAGGGGGATTCCGGCTTGGATCTGAGCTGCAGAGGAGGGGAATGGGTGAGGAAGATGGTGAGGGAACTCAGGGAGTTTGCTGGGGAGGAAGGAGGCTCACCGGAGAGCGAGGGATTCCTCGCCGGAGTTGGGGAGGCCGACGGCGACAGTGAGGAATCGGCGGCGAGCGGAGGGGAGAAATGGGGCGGAGATTTAGGGTTTTAGGACAGGGGCAACGGCCGGTCGGGGCGCTCCCTTTTAAGGGGCGGCGGCGGCTCGGACCGGTGGCGTCGGGGGCGGGGCACCGCCCACGCCGGCGTACGGGCGACGGCGACGTGGCGCGGGCGGCATGACAGGCGGGCCCGGGCGCGTGAACAGATAGGGGAGGCGCGGGGTGAGGCTGGCAGGCGGGGCCCGCGCGGCAGTGAGAGGAAAGGGGAGAGCGGGTGGACACGGCTTCGCCCGGAGGCGCCTTCGCGCGTAGAAAGCGGAAAATGGCAAGGGGGAAAACGGTTTTGGCTGCGGGCTGAGTTAGCGGGCCGCCCGAGGGGTTTCGGCCCAGAACCCCTTTAGGGTTTTTATTTCTCTTTTCAATTCCTTAAATATCAGCACCCTTTTCTTTGTTATTTTATGTACCATATTAACTCCGAATAACATGAAATTTGTACAGGAGCTTCATTATATTATTTGGGATAT
>JAGXJF010002176.1:0-109172 GCA_019208055.1 Stipa capillata
TCCAGGGTCGTACTGGACGTGGACTTATACCCGAGTAGGACTCTGGTCAATTTAAACGTCGGGATTGACTTCCTAGTTTAAGAGGAGTCTTCTCTTCCCGAGAGGGGTTACCTTATCGTCCGGGGATCCTTCCCGGGTACGCCGTACCTTCCTAAAGTCACGGGATTCTGTATACGGATACCCCAAATACGCGGGATGCCGTACTATTCATCATCAAGTTGCATAAACAATATTTTGTGGTCTATCTCGAGGTCTGCTATCACAGCTACAGATGGCCTAGACTGGATGAAAACCTTTCTCTTTGAGGAGAATGTTACTTCAACATCCCCTTCCGGTGTTTCAGTCATGGACTCAACCTCGGTTTGTTGTGTGGCTTTTGGCTCAACAGCTTGGAAGAGCGTCCACTTTTCAGGAAGTATTATCTCGTCCCATTTTAAGGTTCTAGGAGTTAGGACATGATTTCTTGGGTTGGCTTGAAGAAGGGTGGTTAACCCTTTTGGTGTATTTTGTTTTGCACAAGGGGCTAGTGTTGTCATGGCTTTGTAATAGATCCTATATGTTACGAAAATGTTTCTCGCTTCCTGGTTCAAGATCATAGCCAGACGTTTGCAAGTTTAAGGTCAAGACCCTGTGGATGTTTGTGTCTGAAAGAGATACTGAGAAGTCTGGAAAAGTGTTAAAGAATACTGGACCTTTACTAAGACTGGCTTCAACCATCCTTAGTAAAGAGTCTTTAAATCTTTTATTTCTACAATGCCTTAGACAAGCCAATACGGATACATTTAAACCTTTCCTTATTAACGACCGAATAGCAATTTGGATCAGACCAAAGTGTAGATACTGATACTGGGGTTTTCGTCTTATCATATCAATTTCTTTTTCAGAAAGAAGATGCAAAGTCTCATGCAAAGAACTAATAGGAAGAGTTTTTTCAATAGTTTTTATATAATAATCAGAACGTAGGGAAAAAGTGCCAACATGATATATATCCTTAATATTTACTCTAGGTACCTTCCAATTTGCAATACTTTTTTCAATATCTTCAAAACATATAGATGAAGCATTTTTTACAGACATAGTTTTAACGGACCTATCGTTACTACACGAGGCTACAACACGATCAGTTACACCTAGAGACCTGACTAACCAAGACATCTTATACAAAAAAAGGAGTAAGGAATAGGTAGTTTCCAGACAATGGCAGGGCAATTCCCACAATTAAGATCAACCTGTAGGAGAGTTGGTTTCCAGACAACGGCAGGGCAAATCCCACAATTAAGATCAACCTTCACCTCATAATCAAGCCCTCAAACAACGATTTCTGCCTAACAAACGCCTATCCACGGCTTAACAACGGCCACGCGTCTTCGAGGTATACGCTCTAGAGGATCAGGGTTCTCCGCGACTCGGCCTACCAACAACTCCTGGCGGGATCTCCGCGACTCGGCCTACTACCACACTCCTCTCCCCCCCCTTCGGAGAAGATGGCTTGGGAAGGTCAGGGGACAGATGGCTCTGATACCAGCTTACACCCAGGACACACGATGCATGCACGTAGCTATATCTAATGCAGGGATGAAGGTAGATAATGCAGGGATGAAGGTAGATATGCAAGGATATATTTTTTATTATTTTTTAAATGCACGTTGATAATTTAAAACAAACAGTCCTGGTATTCATTAATTCATACCTCAAGAAGGTAGATCCTTCTTAGTAGTACACCAGGGACTTGGTACACACGTACTTCAGTTTACAGGACTCTTACACACTGACTGACTCTCACACTTGACTCGTAAGATCGAGTCTTATTTAGGATACAAAGGACTCTTACTATTATACAACTAGGGTACACTTGGTGGAGTGGAGTGGAGTGGAGTGGAGTGGAGTGATCGCGGTGTGTGTTGCAAAGTGGAGGTTGTGGTCAATGCGGTAACCAGCGATGGAGTGATGGACCAACGATGGCCTTTGAGCTCTCCTTGTCCTCCTTTTATAGAGGCTTGCCCCCTTCTGGTTGGTGATAAGCATGGATGTCGCTTCAGTCTTGTATAGTGCTGACAATAGTAACTTGATAAAGTTTGTTCCATCTGGAATAGTGTAGATTCTTTCTGCAATAGTATCTTGATTGCCGACCGCATTTGTAGCAGTAACTTGATAAAGTTTATTCCATCAAGAATAGTGCATATTCCTTCTGAAATAGTGATTGGGTCACTTTTGAGGTGACATGATATTCTTCTCTTGCGCAATGATTCCTTTAGTCACTAATTTCTTCGTCTGTGATCATTGGTGCTGAATATATCGCATCAATCTCGTCCGGCTGGTAGGTTTCATACCAGGGAACTAGCTTGTGATAATCCCTTCTGATTGAAGAGTCTTCTCCATAATCCGGTTTTATGATTCGTCCGACATCGGATATTCGATGTGATGCCTCAGGAGGTCCTTCCACAAAGATCTTCATGATTTTGTTCTGAAAAATCATATGATAGCCTGGATCAAGGAAGATACTGTTTTCAAGCTCCATGGCTTCTCTGAACCATCGCCAGTTATCATGATTTGTCTTGCTGAGGAATAACTCCTTCATCACTTTAGATAAGTATCCTTTCTTCAGGAGAGGAAAACGAAAGTTTCCTTTGGTGATGAAGACATCATGTATTGCAGGTCTTGTTGGCTTCGTGAATTTTGGAGGATTAGAGTAGATGGTAATTTTGAATCTACCCTTGAAGTATGTCATCTTCTTGCAGACTTCTTTAATTACAATTCCAAGATCAGACTGAAGAATCTGATCCAATGTACCGTATACTTCATGTAGTAGACCAGGGTCCAAAATAGTTTGGAGTGAAAAGAATTCATGGCCTTCAGTTTCCAGGTTCTTGAAGTTTTTGTGGTCTATGTTGGCCCTCAATATTGCATATCTATGGCATGGTTGAATCAAACACTTATCATCTAGGTAGATGATTGGAAGTGTTTGGACATCCACTCTGATGCCGGGGTTGATCTCTTTTCCCTCATATAAGTCGAGGAAATAGTCTTGGAGAGAAAGGAATACCGACATTTGTCTTTGTGTATATTTATCCCAAATGATATCTTGAATATCTTGTGTCAAGCAGGATAGTGTTTGCTCTGTTTTGAAGCTTACTCTGGGAATAAGGTACTCATATGGTGTACTGATGGGATGACATAGATTTTTGGGATTTGCTCTCATGTAGGTGGTGGCTTGTTTTGAAGAAGACACAATGGTTCTGATTTGTGAAAATTTTATGAGTAGGTCTTCTATTTTGATATAATGATGGGATGAAGAATCTGTAGATGTAACTATTGTGGATGCTTGTGGCTCTGGCTTTTGTGGTATACCATGTGTTGTTTGAGGAAACATTTCTTGCATTCTGCCTTCATCCCCCTTATTGGGAAGAATATCTGATGACCCAATATTTGGATCTAATAACTTGGAAGACCCTTCTCCCATTGGATAGATATCCAGTGATCTAGTATCTAGATCAAATAATTTTTCTTCTCGTGGCAAAAAGCCATCTATCCTTATTCTTTTGTCTCTTGTTCTAAAAGAATAACTTTGATTGTCAGATGATCTGACTTCTTTTCCTTTGGAGTCTTCGGGCATCTTCTTGAAATCTCTGGGCATAAAATTGAAATAATATGCCAGCCCATTTAATGCATATGCTTTTTCTCTTCTATTTCTGGCTTGCCAAAGTAAGTTTAGCAAACCCTGTTGCATCTCTGTTGCTGGAAAGTTGTGGTTGAATCGATCTGGATTTCCAGCATTCAATTGTGGCAATCTCCACAAACTCATGCTCGTGAGCCACTCGTATCTCATATGAGGAGCGTCATTCCTGCTCTGTGGAGCCATCTCCCTATAATTCATTAGGTACACAAACAATTTGATTAGTAGAAAACATCTCTCTAGTCTTTCTTGATGGCCATCCTTCGTAAGATGCTGAAATCTTGTAGCGTGCTTTTGTGTGCTTGTTTTGATAGATTTATCTGGGAGAAAGCGATGATGGAATGCTATCTTTTTAGGGATTTGGTGCAGCACCCATGCATAGCAAAAATTTCTCCTTTTGGGTTTGTATGAGGGGTAGGATATGTCATCATGAACTAAACCCTGTTTTCTTGTCTTTGGTCTTTCATAAGTCAAAGGGGTTTTGATGGCTGCATGTCTTTCTTTTATTAGATCATCATGGTGTACTATTAGAAGTGGACTTCCTTTAGTGTCATGTACACCTTTAGCTAGTGCCCTCATCTCATTTTCCCAAAGCAATGTAGGTAGGTTGCTGCCATACTTACATCGTGCATGTGGTTTTCTCCTGTAGCTATTAGGATTATTGGTTCCACCTATAGGCTTTTGATTAACTTTTGAACACGATAGTTCACTAATAGAATGCTTATAATTCAGAAGGATTTCTTCAGGTTTGTAATCAAATTTTATTTCTGCTTCTTCTCCTTTAATTTTGAATTGGATACTTTCTTCGGTTACACAAAATGGTCGAATTAGAGATAGGAATGGTGTCCCTAATATGACTCCTTGTTTTAGATTTTTAACAAGCAAAAAGGAAATATTTATGCAAACATTGTTAACGCAGACACATACGTTTGGTATTTTATGATTTGCTTTAAGCAAACTACCATCAGCAGTGTGAACTCTATGAGTAGTTTTCTCAAAATATTTTATTGGAATAATTCCTTCTTTAATACAATTGACGTCTGCTCCTGAATCAATTAGAGTTTTATATTTGAATTGCAAATCATTACCTACCTTGTATAGGATCTCAGCATACCATTTTTGCTTGACGTATTTCTCCATTGAGTTGATAATTTCTCTAGAGCGTTCCCTTTTCATAGACGTTCCTTCAACTTGTCTGTTTTGATCATTATTTACCCGAAACTCTATCATATCCATTCTTAGTTTGAGATTTCCTAATTCTTCTTTGAGCAAATTTTGTTCTTTGAAGAGGTAATTCAAATCCAATTGTTTATCTTTCTTTTTGTAATCTTGGACCCTTTTGAAGACTTCATCTATTGACAAATATTTTTTTATTTTGAATATCCTTTACTAATTTGTCTTTATTGGTTTTTATCCTTGATAAGAATTTTTCTAAGATGACTTCCTTCTCTATTGGGTCACGAACCGTGTCAAAGGTGTCTAGAACGAATTGTTCTAAGTCTGTAAGGACTAGGAGGTTCTCATCAGAGTCTTCTTCAGAGGGATTTTGCTCATAACAAGAACACTCACTATTTTCACAACAGTTAATATCTGAATGGCTTTGGCTTTCTGAACTAGACTCGTCATTATCAATGTGGTTCAGAATCTCTCCCAATCTACCTTTTATATCTTCACTGTCTGATTCTAGCAGGGCTTGAATCTCCTTTTTAACTTTAGTTTTTAAGCATCTACTAGCTATGTGACCTTCAACACCACATTTGAAACAGACGGGTTTATTTGTATTATTTCTATAGAGTTTGGTATTTCCCTCTTTATGACTAAAGGGCTTTGGTTTCTTCCTTTTGGTGGGAAATCTTTCTTTCTTATGACTGCCCAAATATTTTTTGATATGTTTAGGAGGCTTTCTTTTAGTTCTAGGATCATAGGGATCTTGGAATCCAAATTGATAACAGAAGTCTCCCAATTCACGTTTCCCAATAATTTTTTGTTTCTTGAGCTGATCCTTAATCTTAAGATCATTACATAATTCAGCTCCTACCAGTTGTATTTTTTGGGTAATATTTCCTATGTCTAGGCATTGATAGTTTATATTCCCTCCTCCTTCCTTTCTTAAGGAGTTCCTAACTTTTTCAGCAAATAAAGGAGGTAAACCAGATATATATTTTTCTTTCCAAAAATCTTGATTAGGATCAGGTAGGGTATATAATTTGGATAAGAATGTGTCTTTATACCATCTAAAGTCTGACATGGTTTTGCATCTAAGGTTTATCAATTGCTCTCTATTTTTTCATAAATATCTTGATAATTTCCAGCAAAATGATAAACTATATTGTACAGCAAAATAGTCATGGCATCCGAAATGTTACCTCTTTGGTTTCCTTCTTCATCGTAGGCCATAATGGGCATTCTATTGCCATCTAGCTTTACTGCATTTATGATTGCTTCTCTTTGTTCTCCATCCAAATAGTGATCCCACCAGCCTCTTAATTGACCAGAGAATCCAACAATAATCATTGAGGCTGCTTCTTTTTCTTTATTACCACTTGCAATGCAAGCATTGGCATACATAATCAATTGGTGGCATAGTGTGAAGATTTGATACTCTGTAAACCCGTCCAAATTCTATTCTACAATTTCTTTCCCATTAAAGTATGTCATATTAGTTATTTGTGGAGTTTCTTCAAATTGCAAATCTGCATACGTTGGCCTAGGATAATAATTTCTAGTTCTTGATGTTAGAGTAGCAGGTCTAAATATTTTATTGATCATGTCACTTCTTTCTCCTTCAGAAATTTGATTGATATTTTTGTTAACCTTTAAACTACTCAGTTTATTTGCTATCTCATTGACTAAGTCTTCAGATAGAGCTGATCCTATAGCTTTTTGTTTTCCAAGTTTTATGTTGGAATTTAGCATGTGAGGAACAAATAATGGAGTAACTTGTTGAGAACTAGATGACTCATGTTGGGACTTTGGAGGATGGTTTACCTTAACTTCACCTTTGCTCGGCTTGCTTCCCTCCAAGAGGATGTTCTCAATTCGATCAGTTTGCTGCCCAAGAGTATGTAAAGAGATATTTGCAAAGTTTTGTTGTTCTACCAGGTGGCCTACATGTTCCACCTTTATGGGCTCTTGGTAGTGCTCCTAGCAATACTTTTGAGTGGACTAGCTTTAATACTTTCACCCTTTGCATTATCACTCAGTTGAATAGACTCAAAAGGAGGGTGAATAGCTTCTATGGCTTTTCCACTAGAGGTTGCCCATTCTGTTGACGTCTTTTTAATGACAGTAAGATTATCATTATCATCTTCACTATTAGTTTTCATCATAGATTCTGATTCACTATTGACTTCTGCGTTAGACTCATGGTCACTTTTAGCTGCAAATTCATTTTGGTTTCTGATTTCATTCTGACCATTTTCTTCAGGCTTAGGTTGGGCTTTTGGCCTAAAGAATTTCTCAAAAAGCCTAAGTTTGCTATTTTCATACCAATCAAAAAAGAAGATATTTTTCCTTTGTTGCTTCATATCATCATACCATGCTTCCTTAACTTTCATTCTAAAAGAACGATCTAGTTTTAAATAGTTTTCTACCTTAGCTTCATTTTTGGGAAGCTCAACTTCAAGCCTAAGGAGTTCTTTGTTGATTTCAAATTCAGGCTCTTGAATGGGAACAATAAATCTGCTTTCAAAATCAGAATCATATCTGAAACCATAGTCATAATTATTAACATAACCATTAGCATAACTATAGGGATAGTCATCATCACTCTCATAATCAGAATCAGTTTCATAATACTCATCTTCTAATTCAATGACATTAAGATCAAAATCTGAAATTGAGGGTTCATACGAATTGTCCTCATAAGTTGCATAAACAATATTTTGTGGTCTATCTCGAGGTCTGCTATCACAGCTAACCGATGGCCTAGACTGGATGAAAACCTTTCTCTTTGAGGAGAATGTTACTTCAACATCCCCATCTGGTGTTTCAGTCATGGACTCAACCTCGGTTTGTTGTGTGGCCTTTGGCTCAACAGCTTGGAAGAGCGTCCACTTCTCAGGAAGTACTATCTCGTCCCATTTTAAGGTTCTATGAGTTAGGACATGATTTCTTGGGTTGGCTTGGAGAAGGGTGGTTAACCCTTTTGGTGTATTTTGTTTTGCACAAGGGGCTAGTGTTGTCATGGCTTTGTAATAGATCCTATATGTTACGGAAATATTCTCGCTTCCTGGTTCAAGATCATAGCTAGCCGTTTGCAAGTTTAAGGTCAAGACCCTGTGGATGTTTGTGTCTGAAAGAGATACTGAGAAGTCTGGGAAAGTGTTAAAGAATACTGGACCGTTACTAAGACTGGCTTCAACCATTCCTAGTAAAGAATCTTTAAATCTTTTATTTCTACAATGCCTTAGACAAGCCAATACGGATACATTTAAACCTTTTCTTGTTAAGGATCGAATAGCAATTTGGACCAGACCAAAGTGTAGATACTGATACTGGGGTTTTCGTCTTATCATATCAATTTCCTTTTCAGAAAGAAGATGCAAAGTCTCATGCAAAGAACTAATAGGAAGAGTTTTTTCAATAGTTTTTATATAATAATCAGAACGTAGGGAAAATGTGCCGACATGATATATATCCTTAATATTTACTCTAGGTACCTTCCAATTTGCAATACTTTTTTCAATATCTTCAAAACATATAGATGAAGCATTTTTAACAGACATAGTTTTAACGGACCTATCGTTACTACACGAGGCTACAGCACGATCAGTTACACCTAGAGACCTGACTAACCAAGACATCTTATACGAACAAAGGAGTAAGGAATAGGTAGTTTCCAGACAACGGCAGGGCAATTCCCACAATTAAGATCAACCTATAGGAGAGTTGGTTTCCAGACAACGGCAGGGCAAATCCCACAATTAAGATCAACCTTCACCTCATAATCAAGCCCTCAGACAACGATTTCTGCCTAACAAACGCCTATCCACGGCTTAACAACGGCCACGCGTCTTTGAGGTATACGCTCTAGAGGATCAGGGTTCTCCACGACTCGGCCTACCAACAACTCCTAGCGGGATCTCCGCGACTCGGCCTACTACCACACTCCTCTCCCCCCCCTTCGGAGAAGATGGCTTGGGAAGGTCAGGGGACAGATGGCTCTGATACGCAATTATCTACCTTCATCCCTGCATTATCTATCTTCATCCCTGCATTAGATATAGCTACGTGCATGCATCGTGTGTCCTGGGTGTAAGCTGGTATCAGAGCCATCTGTCCCCTGACCTTCCCAAGCCATCTTCTCCGAAGGGGGGGGAGAGGAGTGTGGTAGTAGGCCGAGTCGTGGAGATCCCGCCAGGAGTTGTTGGTAGGCCGAGTCGCGGAGAACCCTGATCCTCTAGAGCGTATACCTCAAAGAAGCGTGGCCGTTGTTAAGCCGTGGATAGGCGTTTGTTAGGCAGAAATCGTTGTCTCAGTCAGTTTTCCAGCCGAACCGACAGAAGAGTAAACTTTTGTAGTCGCTTTTTACACGGGAACCGACGGAGATAATAGCATATCTCAGTCGGTTTCCCCAGTTCAACAGGCAACGATGAAGGCTCATCTCAGCCAGTTCCAGGGAAACAACCGGCTGGGATATTTGTTGGTACAGGGCAGACATAATCTGAGTTTCTGCCTGCCCTGAAACAGAAAATATAATTTATATACCCAGATTCCCATAATCCCCATAACATATTTCACATCTAACTTGAATTCATAATAGAGATTCATATAGACATCATATTTCATTGACAATTAAACACAAATGAAAGTATATATAAATTCAATATTTACACCACAACATCCATCACATGTCTTGAGGAATTTGCAATAAATTGAAATGCAAGTGACAATTAAACATCAATCATTTGGTTCAAAACAATTGTCTTAGTCGCCGGATCCGTCGTGGTAGAACTCGCCTTTTGGAACAATGACGCTATCAAGAAGGAAACACGCCAAGTCTTCTCGAATCCTGGCTCGATCCGTCTTCAGCAATTCCGTCCGTGCAATAGTACCAACCTATCGATATGAAGATCATAATGATGCTAGATAGAAGATGAATAAAACAAAATTGAAATGATAATTAGCATACATCGGTAACTGAGAATTTGTGAGCGGAAGCTCGAGACATGAGAAGGTTCATGTGATGGCCAACATAGAAGCCACACAAATTGCTAAAATTGGGTTGCTGGTGGCACTGCAAAGATATACATTCACTCAGTATGTATTTCTATAGAATTGATACCATGGAGTTTAAAAGTGTGCGATAGGATACATATCGGAAAGGAGAAGTGGTGGTATAACTTATGAGGGGCCCCCACATCATCCTTTTTTCCCACACGATTACAAAATATTTGGTACGCTCTGAATCGTGGAAGAAAATCCTTAATTATACCAATGACCTATTACCATGAAATTTTATGAGATAATTTGTTTACCTATCGATCACTTTGCTGACCCTCTCGAAGTCGGTCATGTTTTTGAGGTATGAATCCATATAATACACCTTCTTGATAGGAAGTATGAGAATAATAAGGATCCAATGGGAACTAAATGGTCATTAATCCCAAGTTAGTTGATGATGCACCGAAGGTGCAAAATGAACAAGTTCGAGACTTTAACAAATTTATAGCGCTTACCTTTTGTTGAAGGGATAGATGATGAATTCTTATGCTGGCTGGCCTCCATGATATCGACGATGTAATCCTTGACAACCCTTTCAGCAGCATCCATGGATTGCTCAGAGGCAAGGTGCGGGTCGACAAATCCTATCGGTTCATTTGCTTCTCTCGCCTTGATAGAAGCGAGCCTACATATACACGAGGGAATAGTTCCGTATTTGTGACATGTGTAGGTATTATAGTAAATTAAATGGAGTATGATTGTAAGCACTTACAGTGTGAAGCATCTCACGAGGCCCGCGTCCAAGGCGCTTAGGTTGTACATAAAGAACAAGTCCTCCAAAGTCACGATGAACAGTCGACCCTTATCATGGAGGAAATGCTCACGTCCGAACCTGCCAATGATGCTATCGCTCCGCTGATTCTTGGGTTTCTTAAAATTGGCCAAGTAATGGTTGTGCAACACAGCGCAAGCCCAGTCAAGTTCAGACATCATCTTTTTGTGATTCTTGACCATCGACTTCCCAGGCTTGTATGTCAGGACAGTCGGAGCGCTAGGGAGTCTCCCTCTAGCTTCATATATCGCGGCTATTTCTTCGAGGGTCATTTCTTGGCTAGTAGCTACCTTTATCAAGTCCTTTCCCTTGCCATGTTTTGGCGATGCCACCTTGGGACACCTCTTCGGCGATTCTTGTGTTGTCAGTTCAAGCTATCTCGGTGACAGCGCCGCTACCACAAGAGGCGAGAATGTCAAAGGGACCACTGGTTCATCTGACGGTCGCGGCGAAACCTTCCTAGTCGGCCGCGACGCATCGAAAGAGATGTCCTTCTTGGGCCACTGGATGAATGTCCCCTTGGCTAGATTTAGATTTAAGATCTCGTTGTTGGGTGGAATCGGGAGCTTCAGCTTGCTGAAAGTATTGTTAACCCCATCAATGCTCACCTTTGCGTACAAAGGGTCTATGGGGACGTTATGTATCATCTGCTCTTCCGTTGCCGGGAACACTACTCGCAAGCGACATCCACGAGATCATCCATACCCACCAACCTAACTTGAATCGTGCATCTCGTGGGAGCCTACATAAGAAAGCGTTTCTGCGAACATGCCACAAACAATCTTATATGGAGAAAATTTTCAAGGTATATCAAGAATACCTCAATCTCATCACAGGGGAAGGTAGAAGTGGTTTCTTCCTGGCGAGTAGGGAGGTCGATCGATGCACAGCTACTGCATCGAGCCCCAGGGCTAGCAGCAACTGGCTGTTCTTGTCGCGGAGTTAGAATCCACTCCGCTCTTAAGTCCCGAAGTATCTCTTACTTGATCTCTTCACGCTTGTGTTGTTCTTGAGCGGCTTTCCTCGCCCTTTTGCGTTCGCGCTTCGCCTCCAAAGTCTGGGAGAGTCCATATTTGTGGGGAACGAGGGAACCTACACCCCTCCTGCGACCTGGGTGTTCGGGGTTTTCCAAGTCCTTTTTGAGTACATCTCCTACGAAGATGCCAGCTTGGGATGACGTATCGAACTCCAGCGCAAAAGCCAGAATTATTTGTTACTACAATTGGTATAATTGACAAGCTGTTAGTATGACTAAGGCGGGATTTATATCTCACCAAACGTCTGTACACTTGTGCGTCAGCTGGGTTCTCAAATGCTGGGTTGCCTGAAGCCGATGTCGATGCAGATGCCTTGGCTCTAACCCAGGCTTTGGTCCTCGCATCAGTGATGTTTGCAAATCTGGGAGGGGCATCCGATTGCAATGCCTGCTAATCCTCCCTTTCCCATCTCTTCTTCATTCCCGCGTAGCCGGCAGTCCCTAGACGGTGCGGTTGCTTGTTTCTTAGAGAGCTCCCGGTTTTGTTCACTCTTTAACTTTAATTCTTCCGTCGTCTTCATCCTGACGAACTCGTTCCAAACTTCAAGAGTAATCATCGGCCACTTCCCGAAAGGCTCCACCTCGGCATACACGTACTCGTTGACGAGGACAGTCTTCCAGTTCTTTCAAGCCTTGCATGCTGTCATCTTAGCAGCTCGCTCGATATGATCTTTCCATCCTTCGGGGAAGATGAATTATCCCAAGATTTCCCCCGAAATCACAGCGAGCTGGTTTGTTCCTACTCTCTTCCAACTTTCTAAAGTGATTGGGACCCGCTCTCTTGCTACGATCCCGCAGACCGTGGAGAACTTCCTCCTTGCGTTCTCGGGCTCGTCTGGTACCCCTGAGTCATGCAAGTGTGTGACCGTGTACTTCGCATCCAGTCTCTTCGACCGTTTCCTTCCTTCTCCTCGACGAGCCTTTTTCTTAGGCCTGGAGGTGCTGGTTGTGTCGCCGGATGGCCTAGGTGGCGACGGCGACCGAGAGTCACCATTGTCCGGCGATCTTGGGATAATATAGGAAAAGTATAAAGTTTTAATCATTCTAAATCATTCTAAATCATTTAATTGAACTATAGCATTCTAAATCATTCTAAATCATCTAAGTCATTCTAAAGGAACATAAACCATGGTGAAAAGGAAGATGAACCATGGTGATTCAATGTCTAGCATCTTCTGTTATTTATAAGATTGTGTCGATGGCAGAGTATAATCTAAATATAAGGCATCCTACAACTTATGTGATGTTCTGATCTCCATAAGTACCTTGTCAAATTTCATATATAAAAGCCATTCTACAATTTGAGGTATATTTATCTCATTTCTTCGTGTTATAGCCTCATTGGATGAGTGCTCATAATCTCACCAATAAATTGGGCATATCTCTTGACCTCTCTCCTTCTCAACACTAACAATCGTGCACATGTAATACATGTTCTCTAAAATATGCATTGCATGGAATATATACTTACACATATTTAAAAAGTACTCGAAGGCAAAAGATGGTGCATTAAGCATATGTTAGATATAAATTTTATGAAAACTTTTGAAGCATAAAAACAACAATAATCATGTATACAAATTGTAATTTAGGAGTAATTATGAGCCGACAAGTATAGGAGTGATTAGGGTAGGTTCTAATCATCAACAATCATTGGATGAAGAGAGTTGTGAACATATATTAAAGATTTCTGATGGTTTAGACTAAAAATATCACATTTTAACTCGTGATTTTTATGTTAATATATTTATAGATATCGGAGAGTGTCGGAGTATTATTCCGGCAATACTGAATATGGGGCGGCGTGAGCACAGCAAATTAGGATGGGTGCACACGGGAGACAGGATTTAGACAGGTTCAGGCCCTCACGGAGAGGTAATACCCTACGTCCTGTGTTTGGTGGCTAGTATAGCTTGAATCCCGAGTGCCGCAAGCCCTGGAGAATCGATCTCGAGGTGGCTTGAGCTATGAAACAATGGAGATTGTCTATGACTAAGGAGCTTAAAGGTTTACCGATCGGAGGTCCCCTACCAGGCCTTGTATAGGTGACCGGAATAGGGTTACAAGAGTCCGAATCGGTTAACAGATTGGTTTCCTAATTAGTTACAACAGATTCCGAGTATCGTCAAGGAGGATAAAGCTGGCCATCCGGGCATAGGGTGGGCCATGCCGACTACTCGGAGTCTGACTTCTACATGGGGGTGCCATGTCATCGTCAGTAGCCTCCGAGCCTTCGGCCGACTAGGATAGTCGGGCGGAGGCTCCTTTGTCTTCTGTAGTATTCGCTCTGGGGGCACGAACAGTGCACCCAGAGGGTGTAGCCTCCAAGCCTTCGGCCGACTAGAATAATCAGGCGGAGGCTCCTTTGTTTTATCGTAGATTTCACTCTAGGGGCACGAACAGTGCACCCAGAGGGTGTAGGCCCCGAGCCTCTACTCGGTTCGAGGAACCGAGTGGAGGGTCTTCAATGACTCTTCCCGAGTAGCTGGTTTACTTTTCTTTCCGTAGATTTCACTCTGGGGGCACGAACAGTGCACCCAGAGGGTGTAGCCCCCGAGCCTCTACTTGGTTCAAGGAACCGAGTGGAGGGTCATGATGATTTTCCCGCCTTCGACCGACTCGGCCAGCGCAAGGCCGAGTGCTCGGCAGCTTGAGGTGGAGAAGGTCGCCACCGAGCCCTCTCTGAAGAGAACTCAGGACGCCACCGCTGGTAAGCCCTCGACTCATGTCCGCTCAGTCGGAGCCTGCCGAGTAACTTTGCTGCTGACATTGCCGATGAAGAGGTCCCCGTGCTAATGGAGAAAGCCCAGTCGACAGATACCAGTGCTGACAGCGTTGTCCTGAAAAAGTAGGGAGAAAACACATGAACCGTTCCATATACATGTGAAGTACTCGGGAAGGCCAAGTGTAACTTGATTATGCATGTTTTGGTTAACTCGTTCTGTGTTTATTAACCCCTTCTTTCGTAAAAATTCGTTTGTGTGTAAGTTAGCCTTTTGTGTGTGCTCTTGCCGACCCGTCGTAGCCCCCATTGCGTAGATATTAGCCGTGGGCTGTTTCCCATGTAGCGCAGGGTTGTGGCGTAGACCAGCGATCGAAGACGAAGAGTTAACGCCGAGCGTTTTACACAGTACTAAAATAATTGTTTGAAAGAGAGGGGCCCGAGTGTGCTTAGGCGCACCCAGTGTGCTGTAGCCCCCGAGTGTCCACTATGCGTAGCCGTGAGCGTGCATAGCAGGCCAGTCGGGAAACCCAGAAAGTCACTCGGATGGAGCAAGGAAATATTTATTCATTTAAAGTATGAAAGTACAAAGCTTAAGCGTAGAAGCGACTTAGCTGTTCAATGTTTCAGGCGTTGGCGATGAGGTTGCCGTCTTTATCCTTCAGTCGGTAAGCCCCCGGACGTAGTCAAACGGCAACATACGGCGCATCCGAGTCCGTCATGAAGTCCTCCCGAGAAGGATGGTGGCTTCTCGAACTCTTGAAGCCGTTCGAGTCATAATCGAGGACGGGTAGAAGGGACTCGATTGTACGGACCAGTCGGGATCCCTGCTCGATGGGTGAAGTCCCATGCCCGAGCAGTAGATCCATCTTTCGCGTGACCTCGTCCTTGGAGATAGCCACCGAAGTCATCCACTCCGACGAGAGTCCGAGTGGGAAGGCGGTAAAGCCTCCGCTGACTGGCTAGAAGCCGAGTCGCAGAGGTGAAGCTTGCCGAAGCCACTGACTCGAACGAGAGTACGGGTAAGAAAGGTGATGAAGCCTCTGCCGATTGGCCGGGCGCCGAGTCGCAGAGGTGGAGTTTACCGAGCTTGTCGACGATGAAGTCGAGTTTTCCGAGTCGGAAAACCTGTCCAGGATCGGCGACGGAGTCCTGGGGGCCAAAACTCACGGCCCGACCTGGAGCGAAGTCGCCGTTGCCGAAGAAGAAACCCGTCTGGATCTGTTCAGATGGATCTACGTGCACAGTCCCTACCTGTCGGAGGTCCCCTACCTGGCGCGCCAACTGTCGGAGTATTATTCCGGCAATACTGAATATGGGGCGGCATGAGCACAGCAAATCAGGATGGGTGCACACGGGAGACAGGATTTAGACAGGTTCAGGCCCTCACGGAGAGGTAATACCCTACGTCCTGTTTTTGGTGGCTAGTATAGCTTGAATCCCGAGTGTCGCAAGCCCTGGAGACTCGATCTCGAGGTGGCTTGAGCTATGAAACAATGAAGATTGTCTATGACTAAGGAGCTTAAAGGCTTACTGATCGGAGGTCCCCTACCAGGCCTTATATAGGCAACCGGGATAGGGTTACAAGAGTCTGAATCGGTTAACAGATTGGTTTCCTAATTAGTTACAACAGATTCCAAGTATGCCGGGCAGGTACGTGTCCATGTCTTGTACTCCAAGTTGATGAGGCGCCCCCGTGTAGAAGTCAGACTCCGAGTAGTCGGCCTGACCCACCCTATGCCCAGATGGCCAGCTTTATCCTCCTTGACGATACCCGGGTGCCATGTCATCGTTAGAGAGTAAAAATAGTTAAAAGGCACTGATGCCATTTTCTCACGGTACACCTAAATTCGTGTGGCCACTCAATGTACCCGAGGCAGCAGCTAACTAGCAGTGTTAAAAGTTAAATGGAAATGAAAAAAATAATGTAGCATAAGTCTAAAATTAAAGGCAACATGCAGTCATGCTCATGAGACAACACGGAATGTACCTTCTATCTTGGACCGGGGTGGAGGTGGCGGTGGCTCGGGTGACGGAGGCACCGGCTAGGGCCATATCGGCGGCGGCCCTGGCGACGGAGGTGGCGGCGGCTCGGCGACTTGGGGACTTCGTCCGGCGCATCGAGGAAGCCATCTCAGAGGAGGCGCGGTGGTTGAGGCGGCTGGAGCAGTGGCGGTTAGAGGCAGCGGCAGATCCTGTAAGAAAGGCGGGAGTCAAAAATGTAGAAGTTCTAGAGGAGGGAGATGAGTCGGTTTTTATTAACCCAAGTCATCGCAGCCGGTTAACTCAGAGAAACCGACTGAGATAATATACTACAGTCCGTTCGGTCAACAAAACAGACTAAGATAATATTCTATCTCAGTCAGTTCGGTCCACAGAACCGACTGGGATAATATACTCGACTGGGATAATATACTATCTCAGTCGGTTAGGCAAAGAAACCGACTGAGATAATATACTATCTCAGTCGGTTCGGGCAAGGCAACCGACTGAGATAATATACTATCTCAGTAGGTTTGGTCGCCCGAAACCAACTGTAATATGTTTACGCAATCGGCTCTCTAGAGGAACCGACTTCGATAACAATTCATGGTGCCTGCACTAAACCCTAAAGTTATTTTTTAGAATTCTAGTTGTTGGCTTTTTAGTTAAGTTATTTTATTTGTAGTTAAGTTATTTTATTTGTAGATAAGTTATTTTTGTTGTATTTAAGTTATTTTAGTTGTAGTTAAGTTATTTTATTTGGAGCTAAGTTATTTTCTTTGTAGATAAGTTATTTTCTTTGTAGATAAGTTATTTTCTTTGTATTTAAGATATTTTCGTTGTATTCAAGTTGTTTTCTGTGTACAAAAGTTATTTTCTTTGTATTAACGTCATAGAACATATACGATTATTTTAAATCATAGGAAATAGTATCATATATCATTAATATCGGAAGTTATGTTACAAAATAATTCCTTCTTGATGATCACTTTGTTTATAGGGAGCAGGATCATGCTGCAATTTATCTTCGACCCTTGTTCCATCATTGGGGGCTGGGAACTCATCGATTTTGTTGTAATCTTCCTCATCCACCACATGTTCAACTCCGACAATACTCATTTTTGAGGGTATTACTACGTGCCGCTTCTTGTTGGATGGATCGGTAATGTAGAAGACTTGATGAACTAGTTGAGCGAGGATGAAAGGTCCACTTTTGTATGCGACACGTTCAAGGTTCACGGTGGTATGGCCTTTGTCATCAGGTATCACTTGTTTCTTATTGACCCAGCAGCAACGAAACAACGAGATTTTAAAATTTTTGCCGTAGTCAAGCTCCCAAATCTCATCTATGTACCCGTAGTATAGTTGTTTCTTGCCATCTGTTTCGAGAGCTTCTACACAGACACCGCTATTCTGCACCATGCTTTTCATATCTTATTCTTTTGTGTAAAAGGTGTATCAATTGATTTCGTACCCTTTCCATGTGATGATCGACCATGTTGGGCCTCTAGCTAAATATGATAATGCACCACTTGATGGGAGTTCACGGAATCGCTCTTTGAACCATTCATTGAACTCGCATTTGTGATGTTTTATGATCCAGTCATTTGCATGAGTCGAATTTTGTTGACGTAGAATATCCTTATGTTCATTCATATATGGCGAAACAATGGCCATGTGCTGCAGAACAGTTAAATAGGCTTGAGCATACTCAATCTAAACATGATCGATCACTTTCCTTCCAATGGTCCCTACACCGAGCAGCCTGCCCTCATGGCAAGATCGAGGCACGCCTACTGGTTGAAGATGGGCCATGTAATTAACACATAACTCAATGACCTCTTCTGTTGTGTAGCCTTCGATGATACTGCCCTCAAGGTGAGATCGATTCTGAACATAGTGCTTCAGAATTCCCATGTAGCGTTCGAATGGTATATACTGCGAAGAAACACAGGGCCACACATCCTTACTTCATGCACTAGGTAGACTATGAGATGAACCATGACATCAAAGAACGATGGAGGGAAAAACATCTCGAGCTCGCAAAGAGCCTTCACCACTCCATCTTGCAGACCATCTAGTTCATCAAGGCTAATGACCTTCTTAGAAAGTGTGTTAAAGAAACCACACAGCTTCGTGAGAGTCTGCCGCACAGTTGGTGGAAAAATATTCCTAGTTGCAACCAGGAGCATCTGTGTCATAAGCACATGGCAATCATGTGATTTCATGCCAATTAATTTTAGATCTTTCATGGAAACAAGTCTCTTGATGTTGGCGGAGTAGCCGGATGAAACCTTGATACCATGCAAGCAATCACATAACTCGGGTCTTCTCTGGCTTGGAAAGGGTATAACAAGCAGGTGAAAGGAACGTCTTTCCGTTTGCTATTTTCTGCGGTCTTAACTCTCAGATTCCAATATCTTCCATGTCTAGCCGTGCATTCAGACCATCTTTTGTTTTGTCAGGCATGTTCAATAAGAGACCCATTATGCTATCACACACATTCTTCTCTACGTGTATCACATCGATGTTGTGACGGACTTCTAGATGCTTCTAGTAAGGGAGGTCCCAGAATATTGACCTCTTCTTCTAAATGATCTTCTCAATGGGCTTCATTTCCTTCGTTGTACCTCGCCTTTTAAACATCCCCTTTCCAAGCATGACTTTCAGGTCTTTAACCTGATCATGGATCTCGGTGCCGCTAAAAATATGTGGAGCTGAGCCTTTCTCGGCGGTTTCATTGAAATCGTGTCTCATCCTGTGGTAACGGTGATCCCTTGTAAGGAACCTATGATAATGCATGTACACCATTTTCTTAGAGTGTTTTAGCCACCTGCTTGCTATATCAACAAGGCATTAAACACATGCATTTCTCCCTTTAATAGTTTGCCCCGAACAGTTACCATTAGCTGGATAATCAGTGAAGGTAATGAACAACATGCAGCGTAATGTGAAGTTTTCCTTTAGGTGTGCATCCCATACCTTTACGCCTTCATCCTAAAGAAGTTTGAAATCATCCACTAATGGGGCAAAGTACACATCAATGTCGTTACCGGGTTATTTCAGACATTGGATAAGTATTGCCATCATGATGTACTTTCTCTTCATACACAACCAAGGTGGAAGGTTATACATGCATAGATTCACGGGCCAAGTGATGTGTCACTACTCATGTTACCGAATGGGTTCATTCCATCAATGCTCAACTCAAACCTTACATTCCTCGCGTCTTCGCCGAACGTAGCATACCTCCTGTCAATATTTCTCCACAGTAAAGAATCTGCTGGGTGTCTCAACATTCCATCATCTGTACGCTCATCTGCGCGCCAACGCATCAGTTTGGCCTCATTCGGGTTCGCAAAGTACTAGGCAACCTTAACAGGAGTCCCCTTCCTCACCTCTATGCTTTCCTAGGCATCATCACCGTCGATCTTACGCTTATATCAAGAAGCTTTGCACACCGGACATGCCCGCAAATTCACATGCTCTTTACGGTACAGGATACAGTCATTCCTACAAGCATGTATTTTCCTTACCTCCATTCCCAAAGGGCAAAGAACCTTGTTAGCTCTGTATGTAGTTTTCAGCATCTGGTTTCCCTTTGGAAGCATGTCCCCTAACAATGTTAGGAGCGACGAGAAGCTCTTATTAGTCCATCCACTGCTAGCCTTCAATTTTAGCAGTTCCAGAATGCCCGACAACTTTGTGAACTTGCAGCCATGGTACATTGGTTTCTCCAAGTCTTCCAATAAGCTGACAAATTTCCTGTACTCCCAATCATTCTCACAGTTTTCTTCGATATCTCGGATCATCTGATCTAACTCGTTGTCTTCATGCGACGACGTGTCGTCTTGCGACGCGTCCTTTTGTGACGCACATACATCATCACGCGTCTGCTCAAGAGGTGTGCTATTGACAGTATCAGCCACGTTGTTGCCTTCATCCATGTTTGCCGGACCTTCCTCTACAATCTGATCTTCACCGTGGCTGGTCCAACATGCATACCCATTCATGAATCCTGTCCTGATCAAATGTGCTTGGATCTGTGCAAGGTTTGTGAAGCTCTTCAAATTTTCATAATGACAGCATGGACAGCTGATTCACGTCTCCCCTGTGTCAAACTATACTGTTCGGTTACTTGTAAGAATGCCGAGACGCCTTCGATGTACTCATTGCTAGCATGATTCTCAGCATACATCCACCGTCGATCCATCTATAACAACATGCAAATTTTATTAAATTGAGCAAGAACTATCAAAATATTATGTGCCACAAAATTCTATGAAAATTACCATAAAATTTGGCAACACCACCCCAACCAACCTATATCAAGTGTACCAAACAATGGACACCTGTATTCAAGGCTCAGCTGACAACTTCGGATTGTATTTATAGATGTCGAACAGCATCATCTGAGTCGGTTCCAATGAAACAATCATCTCAAAGTTATCTCAGCCGGTTGGAAAAAGGGAATCGGCTGTAAAAGTTCACTTACCTCAGCCGGTTTTACTCATCAACCGACTATAATACTATCACAATCGGTTTTTCACTCTGAACCGGCTGAGGTTAGATATTATCTCAGCCGGTTCATTCTTTTCAGTCAGTTTTTTCGTACCAACCGATTGAGACTTGAGTTCTTACTGTCGGTTTTGCTTGCACCGGGTGAGATTTGGGGTCCAGAAAACCCTGTTCTGTAGTAGTGAATGACTTAGTAAAAGAAAGAGAAAAAACCATTAGAAATATCCACCATATCAAAATTTGAAATATGTGAGTCAATTTTGAAAGGGACAGATTAGGCGTTGAAGAAAAATCTTATAAGACCAGGTCTACCACCTTATCAAGTTAGACCTCACTAAAGATGATACCTGTCTCACGTAAATCTCAAAGCGACCCAACACTTTCTTCCCCACGAATCTTATTCCCAATTTCCCATCTCATGGATTTCCTAAACGACATCGACGATGGTCCGACCGACCTTGGGAGCGGCGCACTTGGTAGTGGCCATACGCGAAGATGCAGTCAGTGAGCTCGCGCCCTCGCAGAACTCCATGACGAGGTACACACAGTGGCGGAGGGAGGGGGGACTGGAAGGAGCCAGGCCCCCTCCAATGATTCAACAATGCATTGATAGTTAGTATTAACCCTATAGATTTTTTAAAAAATGTTAGTATTAGCACACTTTAGCCCCCTCGTATCAATATTGTTGCATTATATAACTCACTTGGCCTCCCCAAATGCTATTTCCTGGCTCCGCCGCTGGGTACACACCTTCGGTATCCTCGCGGCCTCACGGAGCCACACCACCGCGTGCACGCCTCCGACGCTGTCGAGGGCGGACATGCGCCGCGTGATCTCAACATGGACGCACTACTGCAGAACAGGTCACTACTGACGGTCCCAAAACCCCCTCTACTGACGGACAGGGGGCCCGTCACCCTGGAAATGTCAGTGGAGGGGGTCACTCCACTGGATAATTAATAAGTCTACTAATTACTACTATGTAATTATTACTACTAAAATCGTAAATATATGTTCCAATGTGTTCCGTTCGTCCGATCTTTGCCTTAATGTCAAAATATCGCACAAACTACCGGTTCTCCGTAAATCGACTACACTGGAACTTACATTATAGTCGGTTTGTAAAAATGAATGGGTTGTATAATTCACACAGTCGGTTCGTTCCCAAAACCGACTACATTAGAACTTACATTACAGTCGGTTTAAAAAAATAAATCGGCTGTACAATTCATACAGTCGGTTCGTTCTGAAAACCGACTAAGACGTCGCATTATCTGAGCCGATTAGTTTCTTACAGCCGGTTTTCAAAGATGAACCGGCTTAGATTACATATTATCTCAGCCGGTTCGTTAATCTCAGTCGGGTTTTTCACACCAACCGACTGAGACTTGAGTTCTTACTGTCGGTTTTGCGAAAACCGGCTGAGATCTGAGATCGAGAAACCATATTTTGTAGAAGTGTAGTAAGCGTCAACTGAATTCTAATGAGCCGGTCTCTATAAGATTTATATTTTATATCCCAAGAGAATTAATGATTTCTGGCTCGACATCGTCGGTAAGCCCCATGCTGGTGTGCTACGAGGTTAGACCCTGTCTTTAGCCCTTCAGGATGGCATGCAAATAATTGTAGTGTGCAACGTGAAGGGTCGGGGCGATTGATTGATCCCAACGGCCGAATCTGGATGACGAAGCTGACACAGGACGCCGGATGAAACAAGATATGGAGTCGCCCATGTTACCTGGTCAAGTTCACACTGCTGCGCCTAGTTAATTTGGCCCTTCTGTGCTATGATAGCACTAATGCTGCACTCAACAGACATGGAACACAAGTCTAAACAGATCAGCTCGGCGTCATAAACTATCTGATGAAAGAGGAGTTGATGCCTAATTTTCGTGGCGCGCAGCTATTCGTGATGTGCTGATCCAATTTATTTGACGAGCTTGGAAGGCGGCACAAAAAACAGAGATGTACTGATCGATCATATCTGTATTGATGCACAGCAGGTTGGCCATCAGGCAGATTTTGCACTTGAATATGGATTCAAATCATAAGAAGCTTCACTCCTACTCTGAATCAAAATATAGCACAACTCCCCCTGGTCCATTATAGATTAGGAGTAAAAGGGAAATGTAGTGACCCCACATACCACCCTCCTGGGTAGTAGGCCGGATCTTCGACATATTGCGGACAAAGTGCCGTTCTATCCACAACACGTCGTACAGAGTAGCACACAGAAGCATCGCAGCGGTCCATTTATTACAAACTTAATTTACAAATTCAGAGAACAGATGCAAATAACAAACATATTCCCAAAAGTACGGGGAATTTAAAACCGTTCCATTCGGCTCTAGCAAAGGCCTTATCCTATATCTCTCATCTCCCACTTCCTATGCTTCTACACTTCAGGGTCTTCACCACGGTAGTCGAAGTAGTGGTCGATGCCTTCACCTTCCGTCGCTGTTGTCGGTTCTTCGGAGCCTCCGTCTTCGACCTCGATGTAGACTACGTCTTGATCCGTCGTCGGCTCGTCGACTAAGCAAAGGAATTAGAATAGAGGGATGAGTACGGAAGGTACTCAACAAGTCCAGGAATAGCAAAGAGGTGTTTAATGCACTATCTACTGAGAACGGCAACGTTCTCCAAAAGCAATGCGGTCTGGCGAGGTAAGAGAGTCAAATTTTAATTTAAGAGACTACGATCTCATGTCTTACAAGCTGCTAGGATTCCCGATGAATCCCTTTCTTGCCGGGTTCGCAGTTCCAACCGGGAACACGGAGTGACATGCCACGATTCTATACACTCTGCAGAGGTGCGCAACTGTACCCACAAATGATCATAACTATGTACCCGAGGTAGCTAATCCCAGATCACGTACCCATGATCACAGAGCTGTTTCGCCGCCCGCTCGGTTATACTCCGCGTCGTAGTCCGTATAGGACTACCGGTCCCCAATTCCTAATGTGAGCAGCCCGACGACCAAACCACATCAACTACTGTGGGCAGTCCTGCGACCAAACCACCTTCCCGGTAGCCGATCCCACTACCGAGGCCTTGCGTTCCCAGGGGAGTATAACCTAGGGCAAAGGTACTTTAGCTCTGCCCTGCCCATACAGGGTATGTGGTAAGCGCGGTCACTACGGCCCTTAAGCACATTCGATCGTTGGTTGCATTAACCTTATATGAAACAAACCCGTGTGATGAAATCCACCTTCCAATGTGCTACCCGCACCCTTTCCAGGATTTCATCACCCACCATGCCATCGCCAAAGAACCAGCGATCAAAGTAAAACAACAACCGTTGATTGAGCTTAGAAAGTAAGTTTTGTGCAGGTTGTAGACAAGAGGGAAATTGTGGATCATTCTCAACGGACATGAACAAGAAACTGGACTTGCCTGGTGTCGGTTCGGAAATGGAGTTCGAAGGGTTCACTTCTGGAACTCCGTCTTCTGGCAAGAAAAGCAATAAAGTCCGATAAGGACTAATTCAAAAGATTCCAAATATGAATGCAAATGATATGGCATTATGCATGCGATGACATATTTATTAATATCTTCTAATGAAATTTAGATATAATTTACTTAAATATTCTTCAGAAGATTTAGAATCAACTAAATGAGTAATCAAGTCTCAGTCATTATTATTTTTCGCCTTGCATTAGTTTCTCATATTACAACTTTATGCCAACCTGACCTTCGATCTACGATACTTATCTTTAGGATTCTTATTTAATCCTTTGATCGTAATTTAAGGATTTTAGCTAAGATTTCAGGAAATTTTAACCTAGGCCTTAGTCTTTTTAAGAGAATAGCATGGTTGTTAGATAATTTGAATCTTAAGCTAAGGATAACATTAACTAATGCAACGCGAATTTTGATTCATTTAATATTTAACATTTCCGTTAAATCTATTTCCATTAACTCAAGAGATTAGGTCAAGATTTTTAATTAACTACTTTAGAATTTGATTCCCTTATCTAAGGAGGGTTAATATATATTTGTCTAAAGGTTTTCAGTTTGGTATAAACTTCAATTCTTTTCCAATGAGTAGCCTTAATTTAAGAAATTATTAAGTCTTAGCCTATTTCCTACTATTTTTAAATCTATACTTTTTATTTCTATTCTTCTATTCCATTTTACTTTCACAGCTTCTTCTTCTTCCTTCTTCTATAATTCTCCCTTGACTCTCCTCCGGCCGGCCCACTAAGCCCGCACCGGTGCTCCTCTCCTCACACCACTCCCAGGCGCCGCCGATTGCTCCTCCCATGCTTCCATTAGCACCGCCGCCGCCTAAGCTTGCCGCTCCACCTCGGGTCGTGTCCCGGCTGCTCCCCTCGACGCCGCCTTCTCGCCCGGGTCGCCCTCGCTCACGGCCGTCCACTCGGCTGCCCTACTCGGCCGCTCACTCGGCCGCTCCGTGGGCGCGCCCCTACGCCCGGCCGCCCCTCTCGGTCGCTGGCCCTGCCTCGCCGCCCCGCCACCTTGCGTCGCGCACCTCGGCCGCCGCCCGGGATGGCTGCGGCTGGCGTTGCAGCTCGCCACCGGCGGTGCTCCGCCGGCCCGCCTCCCGTTGGTGGCGCGCTGGGGTGTCTGGCCGCCGGTCTCCCTTCAACCCGGTAAGTGTTCTCTCCCCAATTCCCCTTTCTAAAATCCCTAATTCTAGGGTTCCTTCCTAAAGCTCCTTGTGATGGATCTGACTAGGATTTGGAACACATATTTGTGTTTGCTCTGGATTGGGCCAGACACTGATGACTCGATCGCTTACACTGATTCATATTTCGGTTAAGGCCTTGTCGATTTTTCTTAATTGCTCCGGATCATCCAATCTTTTTAAGCAATGTTTAGGCTCAACACGGCTATACTTCCGGTTAGCTAGCTATTCCTCATTAGCCTAATCTAACGCCTGCTTAAGATCCCCTATGCTTGCTGAGTATCTACTCGAATCAGAACAAGTACTGCTCTTGCTATCGCTCATCTTCCTATACCGCAGTTGGTTATGTTATTTGGGTCAATTCAAGGAACAGATGTTTATACTTAACCATTAGCTTCCTTTTCTTTACTATTCCTACACTTCCATTCTATTAGTCCAAAAGAACAGATTTCGCACTTGGTCTCGGTTCTTTCCTTTCTATCCCTGGTGAATTAATCCAACTTGCTAAAGAACAGAGGCTAGCTAGGAATGGTGTTTTCTGTTATAATGCTTATCCGATTGAAATTGATATGGGCAGAGACTACACAATGCTACTCTTGGTCTTAACCTCTATAATTAGTTGGTCATGATACTTGTGATACACTTATGATTTTAAGTAAGAAAAAGCTTATGCCAATGGGCTGAATCCTTTAAATCCATAACAATGATATGATCCATTCCTTTTATCATAGTTCTCCCCTTTATTGATCAAAAAGAATTATGCACTATACCATCTGGTCTAATCCCTTTTGATGATTTACCCAAATTTCTGTTATAGTCTTAATTTTCGATGAGAACAGACACTATACTTGACCTTGGTCCCTTTTATATTTTCTCCAGGTATGTGTGTTTACATACTTCATGAGTATTGTGAAAATAAATAAGAACAGTACTGCAGTGATTTTTATCTAACCATTTAAAATTGACAAGTAGAAGCTATACTTGCCTTTGCTGTCTAGTATTGCCACATATGCTCTACTAATTTTTATTAAGAAGATGAAGAAGAACTAGAAATTTGATGTGAGCATATATTACTTGATTTCCATTCTATGTAACAATTGAACAGTACTTTCTATGCACGTCAGTTCCTTTAAACTGATGGAACAGGTGCTATACTTATTGATCTTGGCTTCTTTCTCTTGCCTACATGCATATGCATATATATATATATATATATATATATATATATATATATATCAGCTTATTCCTTGATACGAACAGATACAAACTTGATCTTTAACTGCAATGATTCTTTGTCTGAAAAGGATTTAGTAAAGGTATTACTGATAAGAACAGATTATGTGACCTTAGATCCTAGCTTAGATTTCAGCACCTGGGTGCGTGTTCAGACATTAGCTGAGGAGAACAGATGCTAGCTTGATCTAGTATTCTTAAAACTGATACGATGTTTGCCTGAGTAAGGTTTCAAGAATGGTATTACTAAGAACAGATACTTCACACGATGCCTAACTCTGAAACTCAGGACATGCATCTATGTACATTGACGAGAGCACATGCTTATTTTAATCTTAGCCTCTCTCTATCTTCTACCTCTATCCATGCATGTCAGTTTTCTTGCACTGGGGAAACAGATACTTACTTGACTTAGCATTTTCGATTTGATAAGAACAGAGGTTAACTTGATCCTTTGCTTCTCTGCTTTTCGTTTGTGTGCATCTCTATATAGGTGCATGTCGGATTATTGAGTTGAAGGATCATATACTACACTTGTTCTTAGCTTTTCCTTGCTGGTCCCATAAGCTCATGCGTGCATACCTATTAATCTAGCAACTAAGAACAGATGCTATACCTGGTCCTATGGGGTTGTTCTTTAATTCTCATGCATATACCTATGCGCCTTTATTCCCCATGTGTGGTATGTCTACATTTTTCTCCAGAAACTGATAAGAATGGATATTACACTTGATTTGGTTTGCTTGCATGCATGTATGGTTCATATGTTCATTCTTTAGAGGCTGATAAGAACAATGCTATACTTAGTTCTTTTGCTAAGTCTTGTGTATGTATGGCTCATATAGGAATGCCTTGGGTAGCAATCTATGTTGCCCCTTTTGGTTGCTTTGGTGTATATAATGATGATTTCTTTAAGAAGAAATCTGAGAAAGGTCTTTGGGAAGGTATTATGATGAGAACAGATTACTACCCAATGTTGCCTACTAAACCCTGTGATGATTTTAGAATTAGAGAAATGGTATTGTTGAGATAAGAACAGATACTATGCATGCTGTTTACTAAAATCTGAGGGTTCCAGCTAACCATGCTAAAATGCATGCATACTGGTTTATGAAGCCTTTGGTAGACTTTACCTTGACTGGGATTTGGACAAGAGGGAGCTTGGATTCTCCTAAGCTTGCTAATGGCTGGCCCTCTTTGTTTGCTGGTGGCCCCCTTCTCTCCTGGTCCTTGCTTCCTTGGCTGGCCGGTGACTTACTCCTATTGCTCCTTGCTCTTCTTGTTCTGTTCCCAGGCTTGCTGTTGGTCCTCCTCTCTTGCCTCAGTCTTCCTCTTGAGCTCCTCTTGCTCTTGTCGCCTAAGGCTCCTGAGGCTCAAGTTCTTGGGTGCTCTCCTCGGTAGTGGCTTCAGTTCTGAGGTTTGGTGGTTTCAGCTGCTGCTGCTGCTGTGATATTGGTGCTGAATCTTGGGAAAATCAACAGTGCTACTGCCTCCTTATTCTGGCTGCCTTATTTTATACAACTGAGCCTTGCTTAGGCTTTTTTTTTCCGGTGAGAGGTGCTTGCCAACTCCTGCTGCCCTGGTTGCTACGTGGCTGTTGGAGTTGACTACTAGCACTACTGCACCTCCTGTTCCTGTCGCCTCAGCTTGGCTGCGCTACTGCTGCAGCTAACTCTAGGTGCCTGGTGCACTAAGCTATTTGACCCTGGTCAAAAACCGTGGCTTGCTGGATTGTTGCCTTATTTAGTAAGGAATGGCTTGGATCGATATTTATCCTTTTGATTTGATTTTTATAAGCTTCTTTTTAGGACTAAATTATGGAGGTATTTTAGAATAGGAAAATAAAAGTATTTTTTTAATACTTCTCACCTCTTTTATCTCTAATACATATAATACTAGGTTTGTCCGGTGAGGGTCTTAGCCATGTGGCCCTCGGACGCTTTCGAAAATAAAACGTTTTCAAAACTATTTTTCCAACACTAAAAATTATTTAGGACATCGGCACGGCTTTGCCCCCGCGGCTAACTCTGCGGATGTCGGCGGAACTGTGCCGGTGTCCACTCGTATTTTAAAACGTCCGATTCGAAAACCTACCTCCTACAGCAACGGCGAAAATCCAATCGGTCTCGAGTGCATACTCGACGACCTCGGATGCCGCCTACACCCCAAAGCTTCCCCCCTTCGACTCCCGGCGTTCCTCGACTACAGCTCCAGACTCGAAGACTCAGAAGTTCGAAGGCTTCGGGTTGAATGTTTGCGTAGATAGAATTGTCATTTATGTACTTTTCTTCTTTATTTATTTATTCTTGTATAAATGTTATATTCGGACATTGTAACATTTGTTAAGTTAATAAAATTTCAATTTCAGTTATTAATTTCACATGTGTGAGTGATGATTGTTATGAATAATGCGGATGCCATGCATGCGAGTGCACATCAGAAATTCCCCCCTCTCTCTCTAACTCTCAAGGTAGTTCGGTAGAATCGGGTCAACTCAGCAACGCGAGTTGACCTGACTTTCACCTCACGCTTCTCTCAAGTATCCTAAAACTAGGGTCCTCACATCCTACCCCCCTTAAAAGAAATTTCGTCCTCGAAATTAAAAAGGGTAAGGTATCTAAAGAGATTTGGTAATTTCTATATGGATCCTCTTCTTCATATATCACTTCCCGAAAAAAAGTGATTGGTCTCTCCACCTTCCTGACCGGATATTTAGGACAACTTATTTGCATACTCTTTTGTTAAAACATCCGGGAACTCCTTCCGCCCACTGAGATTCATTCCTCACTTCCAACGACGGAAAGTTTTGAGTCTGATTCAGGGTTTCTTCGATCTTGAAGTATAGTTCTTTCTCCAATCCGATGGTTAAGAGCTATAAACCTAGTTTACTAACCAACCTATACTTAAAAGATCATTTAGGTCTTGAAAATATATGATTAGAAGATAAGCAAGGAATAACCCCTAATTCTACGGCTATTCACTTCATACCCCTTCAGAGATGGATGAAGGCTTTGCTCGAAATTAAGAGGTATGATGCTAAAGGCAAAATGAGATGGATATAGAGAGATAGTGTACCAGTCACCACGTCCTTGGGTGCTCCAGGTCCTTCTACGCTCCCATTGTTCGCCTTTCCTTGGACTTTTCCTTCGCCGCGAGCTTGGTTGCCTCTTCTTCCCTGATCCATTGCTGCCGATCTTGATGCTTGAAGTTGCGGGTGTGGGCAGGCTTGGAGTTTATGTCCAGACTGTCCACATCCATAGCAGTTTCCCTTTTTTGGACACTGTGGAGAATAGTGGTTTCCACTACAAATGTAACATATCACAGGCGGTATTGACTCTTGAGTCGGTTCCGCTGATGTCGGTGCTTGAAACTGTGATGGTTGATCTATTGGGTTTTGAGGTGGTGCCTTCCGGGTTACTGGATTTGAACACTCTTTGATTTGGTGTCCCTGTTGGCCACATCTAAAACATTTTCCCCTCTTTGGACAGCGGTTAGCATAATGATTTCCACTACAGTCATAGCATGTGACGGTGGTGATCAGGGTTTGATTTGCTACTCTAGACGATGTTTCTCCCTGTTGGTTCCCTCGGACATAATCTACTCGTCGGGATTTACTTTGTTGATATAGCTGCGGCTTCCACATAAGCTTCCTCTTCCTATCAACCTGTTCCTTGTGGTAATTATCTTCCAAAGCGCTAACACGATTTGCCAGATTCTGGAACTCGGTTGCATGGATAAACCTTACTTCCATTTGCAGGGATGATTGAAGTTCTTCCATCCTATTCAGCCTTTCAACAAGGATATTGTTTTGATTCTCCTGGACCTCAAATCTTTCTCGCCTTTCTTCCTGTCTAGCCCTCCGATCTTCTTCCATTTGGCGCATGTACTGCATAAACACTTCTTCGATGCTGAATCATGGTAGTGGTGGTGCACCGCTGCCTCCATTTCCACTAGCTGTGTCCTCTTTCGCCTTTTGCTCCGCTTCCATTCCGACCTTTTCTTCGGCTTCCTTCTGGGCTTGCTCAACCTCCCTCCTAAGGTTTCCCTCACTCGGCTCCGCCATTCGCCTATATTATATTACGAAGCAAAACTTAATTATATGTCTTTAGGCGACACATCTTAAGCTTTTATCTCCATAACACATCTAAGCACTCATGCAAAAATTCAAAAGATCCACAACTCCAATAAGACATATAATTTCATAAAACGTGTTAAACCTATGTGCTCTTTATCTACAGTGTCCAGAACAAAAGCAAAAACAAAAATATAATATTTACATTTAAGGGTGCTAATATCCTAACCTATGTCCTTACACTCTATCCTTAATAACTTAGGCATGTCTCCTACCAAGAAGACCATCTACCCAAGATATTAACCACTCTCAACCTCTCGTTAGGTTTCTCTCCTTGATGTCTTGAAGTGTTGATCCAATGTAATCCATGCCTTCGGTGGTCATATGTTTTCAAATTTTTCCGCCACTCCTCTAATCTTCCTATAGATAGTAAGGTAAGTGGTGAAGTAATTTCTACCATCTTCTTCCCGAAGAGGATGAACTAATTCAAAATTTCAGGTAATTCTATAGATAACAATAGAAAAGTTGTTTGGAAATAGTTTAGATACTTTTATCAAAAGAAGGCTATAGATGAGAACGGTCCTTATAGAGGTTCCAACTTCGTTCCTAGGGTTCACAGGTCTCCTAACTAGACTCTTATGCCTAGAGGTCTCAACCATTGCTCTGATACCACCTGTAGTGACCCCACATACCACCCTCCTGGGTAGTAGGCCGGATCTTCGACATATTGCGGACAAAGTGCCGTTCTATCCACAACACGTCGTACAGAGTAGCACACAGAAGCATCGCAGCGGTCCATTTATTACAAACTTAATTTACAAATTCAGAGAACAGATGCAAATAACAAACATATTCCCAAAAGTACGGGGAATTTAAAACCGTTCCATTCGGCTCTAGCAAAGGCCTTATCCTATATCTCTCATCTCCCACTTCCTATGCTTCTACACTTCAGGGTCTTCACCACGGTAGTCGAAGTAGTGGTCGATGCCTTCACCTTCCGTCGCTGTTGTCGGTTCTTCGGAGCCTCCGTCTTCGACCTCGATGTAGACTACGTCTTGATCCGTCGTCGGCTCGTCGACTAAGCAAAGGAATTAGAATAGAGGGATGAGTACGGAAGGTACTCAACAAGTCCAGGAATAGCAAAGAGGTGTTTAATGCACTATCTACTGAGAACGGCAACGTTCTCCAAAAGCAATGCGGTCTGGCGAGGTAAGAGAGTCAAATTTTAATTTAAGAGACTACGATCTCATGTCTTACAAGCTGCTAGGATTCCCGATGAATCCCTTTCTTGCCGGGTTCGCAGTTCCAACCGGGAACACGGAGTGACATGCCACGATTCTATACACTCTGCAGAGGTGCGCAACTGTACCCACAAATGATCATAACTATGTACCCGAGGTAGCTAATCCCAGATCACGTACCCATGATCACAGAGCTGTTTCGCCGCCCGCTCGGTTATACTCCGCGTCGTAGTCCGTATAGGACTACCGGTCCCCAATTCCTAATGTGAGCAGCCCGACGACCAAACCACATCAACTACTGTGGGCAGTCCTGCGACCAAACCACCTTCCCGGTAGCCGATCCCACTACCGAGGCCTTGCGTTCCCAGGGGAGTATAACCTAGGGCAAAGGTACTTTAGCTCTGCCCTGCCCATACAGGGTATGTGGTAAGCGCGGTCACTACGGCCCTTAAGCACATTCGATCGTTGGTTGCATTAACCTTATATGAAACAAACCCGTGTGATGAAATCCACCTTCCAATGTGCTACCCGCACCCTTTCCAGGATTTCATCACCCACCATGCCATCGCCCAAGAACCAGCGATCAAAGTAAAACAACAACAGTTGATTGAGCTTAGAAAGTAAGTTTTGTGCAGGTTGTAGACAAGAGGGAAATTGTGGATCATTCTCAACGGACATGAACAAGAAACTGGACTTGCCTGGTGTCGGTTCGGAAATGGAGTTCGAAGGGTTCACTTCTGGAACTCCGTCTTCTGGCAAGAAAAGCAATAAAGTCCGATAAGGACTAATTCAAAAGATTCCAAATATGAATGCAAATGATATGGCATTATGCATGCGATGACATATTTATTAATATCTTCTAATGAAATTTAGATATAATTTACTTAAATATTCTTCAGAAGATTTAGAATCAACTAAATGAGTAATCAAGTCTCAGTCATTATTATTTTTCGCCTTGCATTAGTTTCTCATATTACAACTTTATGCCAACCTGACCTTCGATCTACGATACTTATCTTTAGGATTCTTATTTAATCCTTTGATCGTAATTTAAGGATTTTAGCTAAGATTTCAGGAAATTTTAACCTAGGCCTTAGTCTTTTTAAGAGAATAGCATGGTTGTTAGATAATTTGAATCTTAAGCTAAGGATAACATTAACTAATGCAACGCGAATTTTGATTCATTTAATATTTAACATTTCCGTTAAATCTATTTCCATTAACTCAAGAGATTAGGTCAAGATTTTTAATTAACTACTTTAGAATTTGATTCCCTTATCTAAGGAGGGTTAATATATATTTGTCTAAAGGTTTTCAGTTTGGTATAAACTTCAATTCTTTTCCAATGAGTAGCCTTAATTTAAGAAATTATTAAGTCTTAGCCTATTTCCTACTATTTTTAAATCTATACTTTTTATTTCTATTCTTCTATTCCATTTTACTTTCACAGCTTCTTCTTCTCCTTCTTCTATAATTCTCCCTTGACTCTCCTCCGGCCGGCCCACTAAGCCCGCACCGGTGCTCCTCTCCTCACACCACTCCCAGGCGCCGCCGATTGCTCCTCCCATGCTTCCATTAGCACCGCCGCCGCCTAAGCTTGCCGCTCCACCTCGGGTCGTGTCCCGGCTGCTCCCCTCGACGCCGCCTTCTCGCCCGGGTCGCCCTCGCTCACGGCCGTCCACTCGGCTGCCCTACTCGGCCGCTCACTCGGCCGCTCCGTGGGCGCGCCCCTACGCCCGGCCGCCCCTCTCGGTCGCTGGCCCTGCCTCGCCGCCCCGCCACCTTGCGTCGCGCACCTCGGCCGCCGCCCGGGATGGCTGCGGCTGGCGTTGCAGCTCGCCACCGGCGGTGCTCCGCCGGCCCGCCTCCCGTTGGTGGCGCGCTGGGGTGTCTGGCCGCCGGTCTCCCTTCAACCCGGTAAGTGTTCTCTCCCCAATTCCCCTTTCTAAAATCCCTAATTCTAGGGTTCCTTCCTAAAGCTCCTTGTGATGGATCTGACTAGGATTTGGAACACATATTTGTGTTTGCTCTGGATTGGGCCAGACACTGATGACTCGATCGCTTACACTGATTCATATTTCGGTTAAGGCCTTGTCGATTTTTCTTAATTGCTCCGGATCATCCAATCTTTTTAAGCAATGTTTAGGCTCAACACGGCTATACTTCCGGTTAGCTAGCTATTCCTCATTAGCCTAATCTAACGCCTGCTTAAGATCCCCTATGCTTGCTGAGTATCTACTCGAATCAGAACAAGTACTGCTCTTGCTATCGCTCATCTTCCTATACCGCAGTTGGTTATGTTATTTGGGTCAATTCAAGGAACAGATGTTTATACTTAACCATTAGCTTCCTTTTCTTTACTATTCCTACACTTCCATTCTATTAGTCCAAAAGAACAGATTTCGCACTTGGTCTCGGTTCTTTCCTTTCTATCCCTGGTGAATTAATCCAACTTGCTAAAGAACAGAGGCTAGCTAGGAATGGTGTTTTCTGTTATAATGCTTATCCGATTGAAATTGATATGGGCAGAGACTACACAATGCTACTCTTGGTCTTAACCTCTATAATTAGTTGGTCATGATACTTGTGATACACTTATGATTTTAAGTAAGAAAAAGCTTATGCCAATGGGCTGAATCCTTTAAATCCATAACAATGATATGATCCATTCCTTTTATCATAGTTCTCCCCTTTATTGATCAAAAAGAATTATGCACTATACCATCTGGTCTAATCCCTTTTGATGATTTACCCAAATTTCTGTTATAGTCTTAATTTTCGATGAGAACAGACACTATACTTGACCTTGGTCCCTTTTATATTTTCTCCAGGTATGTGTGTTTACATACTTCATGAGTATTGTGAAAATAAATAAGAACAGTACTGCAGTGATTTTTATCTAACCATTTAAAATTGACAAGTAGAAGCTATACTTGCCTTTGCTGTCTAGTATTGCCACATATGCTCTACTAATTTTTATTAAGAAGATGAAGAAGAACTAGAAATTTGATGTGAGCATATATTACTTGATTTCCATTCTATGTAACAATTGAACAGTACTTTCTATGCACGTCAGTTCCTTTAAACTGATGGAACAGGTGCTATACTTATTGATCTTGGCTTCTTTCTCTTGCCTACATGCATATGCATATATATATATATATATATATATATATATATCAGCTTATTCCTTGATACGAACAGATACAAACTTGATCTTTAACTGCAATGATTCTTTGTCTGAAAAGGATTTAGTAAAGGTATTACTGATAAGAACAGATTATGTGACCTTAGATCCTAGCTTAGA
This sequence comes from Stipa capillata, assembly GCA_019208055.1. Lineage (NCBI taxonomy): Eukaryota > Viridiplantae > Streptophyta > Magnoliopsida > Poales > Poaceae > Stipa > Stipa capillata. The sequence continues at coordinate 35,431 of JAGXJF010002176.1, forward strand.
TTTCAGCACCTGGGTGCGTGTTCAGACATTAGCTGAGGAGAACAGATGCTAGCTTGATCTAGTATTCTTAAAACTGATACGATGTTTGCCTGAGTAAGGTTTCAAGAATGGTATTACTAAGAACAGATACTTCACACGATGCCTAACTCTGAAACTCAGGACATGCATCTATGTACATTGACGAGAGCACATGCTTATTTTAATCTTAGCCTCTCTCTATCTTCTACCTCTATCCATGCATGTCAGTTTTCTTGCACTGGGGAAACAGATACTTACTTGACTTAGCATTTTCGATTTGATAAGAACAGAGGTTAACTTGATCCTTTGCTTCTCTGCTTTTCGTTTGTGTGCATCTCTATATAGGTGCATGTCGGATTATTGAGTTGAAGGATCATATACTACACTTGTTCTTAGCTTTTCCTTGCTGGTCCCATAAGCTCATGCGTGCATACCTATTAATCTAGCAACTAAGAACAGATGCTATACCTGGTCCTATGGGGTTGTTCTTTAATTCTCATGCATATACCTATGCGCCTTTATTCCCCATGTGTGGTATGTCTACATTTTTCTCCAGAAACTGATAAGAATGGATATTACACTTGATTTGGTTTGCTTGCATGCATGTATGGTTCATATGTTCATTCTTTAGAGGCTGATAAGAACAATGCTATACTTAGTTCTTTTGCTAAGTCTTGTGTATGTATGGCTCATATAGGAATGCCTTGGGTAGCAATCTATGTTGCCCCTTTTGGTTGCTTTGGTGTATATAATGATGATTTCTTTAAGAAGAAATCTGAGAAAGGTCTTTGGGAAGGTATTATGATGAGAACAGATTACTACCCAATGTTGCCTACTAAACCCTGTGATGATTTTAGAATTAGAGAAATGGTATTGTTGAGATAAGAACAGATACTATGCATGCTGTTTACTAAAATCTGAGGGTTCCAGCTAACCATGCTAAAATGCATGCATACTGGTTTATGAAGCCTTTGGTAGACTTTACCTTGACTGGGATTTGGACAAGAGGGAGCTTGGATTCTCCTAAGCTTGCTAATGGCTGGCCCTCTTTGTTTGCTGGTGGCCCCCTTCTCTCCTGGTCCTTGCTTCCTTGGCTGGCCGGTGACTTACTCCTATTGCTCCTTGCTCTTCTTGTTCTGTTCCCAGGCTTGCTGTTGGTCCTCCTCTCTTGCCTCAGTCTTCCTCTTGAGCTCCTCTTGCTCTTGTCGCCTAAGGCTCCTGAGGCTCAAGTTCTTGGGTGCTCTCCTCGGTAGTGGCTTCAGTTCTGAGGTTTGGTGGTTTCAGCTGCTGCTGCTGCTGTGATATTGGTGCTGAATCTTGGGAAAATCAACAGTGCTACTGCCTCCTTATTCTGGCTGCCTTATTTTATACAACTGAGCCTTGCTTAGGCTTTTTTTTTCCGGTGAGAGGTGCTTGCCAACTCCTGCTGCCCTGGTTGCTACGTGGCTGTTGGAGTTGACTACTAGCACTACTGCACCTCCTGTTCCTGTCGCCTCAGCTTGGCTGCGCTACTGCTGCAGCTAACTCTAGGTGCCTGGTGCACTAAGCTATTTGACCCTGGTCAAAAACCGTGGCTTGCTGGATTGTTGCCTTATTTAGTAAGGAATGGCTTGGATCGATATTTATCCTTTTGATTTGATTTTTATAAGCTTCTTTTTAGGACTAAATTATGGAGGTATTTTAGAATAGGAAAATAAAAGTATTTTTTTAATACTTCTCACCTCTTTTATCTCTAATACATATAATACTAGGTTTGTCCGGTGAGGGTCTTAGCCATGTGGCCCTCGGACGCTTTCGAAAATAAAACGTTTTCAAAACTATTTTTCCAACACTAAAAATTATTTAGGACATCGGCACGGCTTTGCCCCCGCGGCTAACTCTGCGGATGTCGGCGGAACTGTGCCGGTGTCCACTCGTATTTTAAAACGTCCGATTCGAAAACCTACCTCCTACAGCAACGGCGAAAATCCAATCGGTCTCGAGTGCATACTCGACGACCTCGGATGCCGCCTACACCCCAAAGCTTCCCCCCTTCGACTCCCGGCGTTCCTCGACTACAGCTCCAGACTCGAAGACTCAGAAGTTCGAAGGCTTCGGGTTGAATGTTTGCGTAGATAGAATTGTCATTTATGTACTTTTCTTCTTTATTTATTTATTCTTGTATAAATGTTATATTCGGACATTGTAACATTTGTTAAGTTAATAAAATTTCAATTTCAGTTATTAATTTCACATGTGTGAGTGATGATTGTTATGAATAATGCGGATGCCATGCATGCGAGTGCACATCAGAAATTTCCCCCTCTCTCTCTAACTCTCAAGGTAGTTCGGTAGAATCGGGTCAACTCAGCAACGCGAGTTGACCTGACTTTCACCTCACGCTTCTCTCAAGTATCTTAAAACTAGGGTCCTCACAGGAAAAAAATACAAGTGTAGCAAAACATTTGAATTTAAGCTGTTTTGTGAACATTCAGATCTTCAGATTGATCAAGATATAGAGTAAGTAAAATAATAATAACTCCCTTCTTCCATCCCAACTTGTTCTCGAGAATACGCAAAAGATCTGCATATCATTTGATTCAATAGAAGAAAAGTTTGTAATACGGATCTGCATATCATTTCATTCAATAGAAGAAAAGTTTTTAATACGACCACGCATCTCAAATATTTTGAAAATTTTCAATGTAGTTTACACGACTTCACACTAGATAGATACCAACCCTAATTTTTAAATCTGCCCAATTTGGTTCGCCACCCTTTAGAACTTCTTAGTCTTTTAAAAGATCCTTTTGGATAGTGGACGAACGGTTCTGACATCCAACATCTTGGTCAAGATATTCATATCAAATTTGCAACAAAATGCATCACAAGTTGAAGGGATACTGGTAGGCTACACTAGCGTAAAATAAAAAATTTCTACCGTATAAACCAGGAATTATTGTAGTAATAGATCACGAGGTTACCTCTAGACGCGCAGACCCGTAGCGGAAGTAGAGTCGATGTAGCGTCGGTGCAACTATAGTCGTACTACCTTCTCTTCCGCGCGGGTTCCCTCGAACAGTTCGTCTCCTCCTCGCGGTTCCCTCGGACGGTTCGTCCAAGCGTCGCAGCTGCAATGCCTCCAAGGTATTCACACGTTCAGGGAGGAATGCCATTCGTCTGGATTGCTAGATCCGAGCGGGTGACTTTAGACGTGGGAGGAGTGACGGCTAGATTTCGGGAATTCTGAATTGGTTTCACCCTAACACGTCCGTCCCCTCTTTTTATATAGACGTCCCCATAATGGGTTTCTTCATTAGAGACCCATTAGGACTCGGTGTCTAGTCTAACTTGGATCCTAATCTGAATTAGGCTCCAACCCCTGAAGTGTGCGACCCTATAGGTTCACGCACGTTTAGATATGACCTAAGTACTCCTACTGGGTCACTAATCGGTAGCGGCCCTTAGCAGAACGTGCCAACTCCCAAACGTACGTAAAGATCATATCGGACGAATCTTCATAATGTTATGTATGCAACTCCCTCTGCCTCACGATATTTGTCAAGCTCAAGCTCGAGCTTGACCGCTCTTTCTCGATCACGTGTCTCGAAATCCTTTATTAGGTTAACTCTTTAACCCTAAGTAGCACGGCCATGCATTTTGGATCCGATCACTCGAGGGGTCTTGAGATATCTCTCTTATTACAGAGAGGGGTAAATCCCATCTCGATTGACCATGCCTGTCATCATGCTTCATGACAAACAAGAAAACAACATTTATGACTACCCAGTTACAGAGTAGCGTTTGGCAACCTCTAAGTAAGTCATTACACATATCAAGCACATACGACAATCTCAGGTCAAAGGATATAGCACACACATTGTGTCTCAAATTGGGTCTGTCCAGCCGTATGTTCCCTAATATGTGCTCATATAACTGGTTCGATATCTTTATGTCCATGACCCGTGAAACATGGCCATCAATCAATACGTATACTAGTCTATTATGTATATGTGTCCTCACATAAATTCCGACTAGAGACCAATTTAGAATAATCATTCAAGCTTAGTACAGAGTTTTACAAACAAGTCACATACTTGCTAATCAATACGAATGATATTATTCAAGAAACATTTGGTAAATCATGGATACAATGAAATATGATCATCCCTATGATTACTACTAGAGCACATATTCTAACACAAGTTAAAAACCAAAATGAAACGAGGATCATGTTTGCTAATTTGGTGGTGTTCAAAGCTCCCTCGGCTTAAAAGGAAAATGATTATCGAGCTGATCATGTACGACTTGTCGACTTCAACAAGATTTGTTAACAAAAAGATATGAAGTAATAGTAAGACAGTAAGTAGAATCTGACAGCTGTATTTACAAATCAGTTAGCAGGGAGTAACAAGCGAGGCAGCAATTTCTACAAGCTGTGCACACATTTAAGAGATTTGACTGAACATTTGCATATCGTCTACAGCAAGATGCTCCAATGTGTCGATTTTTCAGAAGTGTCCTTGACATTCAGATCAATGCGACAAAAATCGGATGAAAATACAATTGATACTACAACCACAGGAAACTCCATTCTTTGATCACACGAAATGCACCAATTTTGCGAAACAGACTGCCTAGCAACCTCCGGGAATGACAAGCTGACAATTCTTTGACAGCGAGTGAAGACTCAGCTGCTGGCCGTTTTCTGCTGGAAGTTAGCTACAGCAAGAATGAGATGTTAACACCTGAGATAGAATGCGCCTTGCTGACGAAAGAGTGACAAGTAATTTGCAGTTTTGCATTCTTGTGCCTGATCTACCATGTGTGAGAAAATCTTGTAGGTATTTGTTCTGAATTCTGGTCAAGTATAAACTACATTAAAGAAACTAAATATCGTGGAAATGGAGATCCGTATAACTGCAAGAAGCCCACGGGAAAGCTCGTTGAGAGCTAAAAAGCTTGCTGTAACTGTCGAAGGCGTTCAAGTATATTTGTCAGCCAATAGGATGACATCCATGTCGATCTTCGCTAGCAAAGCTTTCTTGACCTTTCAGGTTTGGCGGCATTATGTGGCTTCACATTCTTTAGGTCAAGGTGTGATTGCTACAAGTAACCAAATTCCTTCTGAAAATGCAAACAGGAGGTCGTACGTGGTTCCAACTAGTTTTAGTAGCAGAATAACACCCTGTTTGGATGAACCTTTCAGTAGTTTTTCATTGGGAAAAGCTGCAGTCCAATCAAAGGACCAGCTTTGGAGCAGTTTTTGCTAACAGTGGTTGTGAGCTTTGCAATGCAAATTTAGCTGTTTAGAAAAGTTGTTTTCTCCTGGCTTTTTGCAATCTGCTAAAGCTTCGGGGCTCATTTTTTGAAAATGCTGTAGATGGTTTGGATCAATCCAAAGTCATATGTTCACTTTCTCACAATCATAACAGGTTTTTCAGACAGCCAACCAATAACAGCTTTGTCAACAGTCATAGCCCAACCAAACAGACCCTATGTTACTTTGATATGCAAAACGTGTACGACAATACGGATACAACGATATCGCGACAGCGATACAACTGAAAGAGCATCTAGGCCCCTAAATGGTTTTGATGGCTAATGGCAATCCAAACTGAGATCTAATATTTACATTGTGTGTAAGCAGGAAGATTAGCTTACAAGAAGAGGTTTCATCTATGAAAGGATGACCACTAAAAATACAAAGGCGTTTTTCCAAGACAAGGAGATAGCTGTGCTAGGCAGCTGTGCCACAGCTGTGAAGAAGCCGGTGCTGTGCTAGGAGTTGCAAGTAAAGAGATGGTTGCTTGATGCGTCAAGAGTCTTGACTACAGTTGGTGGAAGCTGAAGCCTATATTTGCTAGTTTTCTTGAGTCCTTAGAATACACCTATACTACCAAGAGGGATGAAGTTGCAATCACTTTTGGAAATTCTTATGCTCAATGCTCAGAGTGTTGCACAGTGGCACTGATGCCTTGAGGTTAGTGGCCCTATAACAACAGTTTTGCACAAGTGTGAAACTGGGTTGTACTAGTACACTGCTGTGATAGTTTCCTAAACCCTAGAGTCATAGTTACCTGTGTGGCACAGCTGTGTCACAGATGAACAACCGCTCTATGACTCAGGTACACCTCTATGCCAGGGGAGAGTTTGGAAATGCTAAGGGAACTGCACTGCAATGGTTTGTCTGCTGAGTCAGAAAACTGTTGGAGGTTCTCTCCTGTTATGCATCAGAGTTTATTGTGTGCGCAGAGGGCATGTAATGTGCCAAGACCGGATTGAGTAGGGAGTCTATGTCAGTTAGGGTTTCACCTGTGTCAGCCACCGGTGACACATGTGTCAGTCTGCTTGAAGCCTTGTTACCGTTGTGCGTTGTGGTTAGCTGTGTCACCGGTGCCTGTCACAGGTGACTCACTTAATCCTACGTGACATAAGTGTAACGGTCAGGTACCTGCGGACCCTATATATCGGGGACCAGGGGAGGTATTGGACCTCAACCTTTGCCAGCCATTTTCAACCGTTGTAAGCCTCGTATCTCCAGAGCAGAAACCAAACTTCTCATGTGTTAGTTCAAGAAAGTTAGAATTTTGAGCAAAGAGCATTGGTTCCTCTAAGTGTTGTTGCTGCAGATTCTATTACTCTTGGAGTGTCTACTCCTAGATAGTTGTAGGAGTCGCTGGTGATCATCCAAACTTGTGTGGGTTGGTCCAGACGTTTGTGAGGGTAATTTGAAGTCTACCCGCTGCCAAGCAAAAAGGACTTCCGCAAGCAAAATGAAGAGACCTGAAGATTCAGATATTCGGAGAACAAGCACATTTCAGTACTGGTATCTCTTAGGAGTAGCTTCTCCAACGGAGACGTACCTCTCTGAAAAGAGTGGGAATTTTGATGAAAAATCTCTTGTCTCTCTGTATGTTTACATTCTGCACTTACTTGCTTATTTCCTTGCATGCTTGTGTAATTCTCTGATATATATATCTAATCTAGCTGTGATCTTACTCTATACCGGAGGTAGCTATCTGTGTCATAGTATCTTCACACATGCCTGTTTCTCTTAGATAGTGCACCTGTGTAGATCACATGTGTGACAGCTATGTTATATTATCTGTGTATCTTCTTACCTGTGTAGTACACCTGTCACACAGCTGCTAGTTCCTCTTATCTGTCTGAGAACATTTGCATCTAAAAGGAAAAAGTTTTTAATGTTCTAGCTAGCCTCCTATTCACCCCCCTCTAGTCGGCTCCTGAGATCCTTTCAACAACGAATATATCTTTATTTAGAAAAAGATACAACACATGGACAACATTTTTTTTAAAGTATTCAGAAATATGAGAAAAAAATTGACAGCGTCTATACTTTTCCTCTGTATACGTGTGGCAGTTCTTCGTGAATAACATAGGAGGGCAATTTGATACCGAGGTAAGGTGGGAGCTCAGAAAGCTGCTAAAAGCACCGAAGTTAAAGGCTTTGGACTTGCAATGCAAAAATATGTATAGTATCTGTGACAAGCATTTCTATAAAATTGTGTGTTTATTTGGGCTTGAGTTCCGCATAAACTCAAGCTGAAGCCTGAACTTACACATCCTTTATCTTCCTCGCTGCTTACAATTATTGGACAAGTGCGGATAGTAGTAAATGTTTCTATTTCAGTTGGGCCATTGTGTAAGGGGTTTGGGCCATGGTGTACGTTATAGTGAACGGGTTTTGTCCCAAAGAACCGGGATGTATCACGGAATAGAGCCGAAGTATCTTGATTTTTATTTATCTTGGAAATCAAAATTCTTCGGTCCTCTATATATGGTTAACTCTACAGTGATTGTCAGATAGTGAAAGACTGTGCATTGTTTGATTAGCTAATACTGTTACAATTTCAAGGGCTGTTAATTCACAAAGCTGCACTGACCACTGAAGTAGCGTAGACAGACAGAGGGACACGCGTGTCGTCATCTGTGTCGTGCTGGGTGCCACTACTGCAGAACAGGTCACTACTGACGGTCGCCAAACCCCCTCTACTGACGGACAGGGGGCCCGTCACCCTGGAAATGTCAGTGGAGGGGGTCACTTCACTGACGGGCATAAGGTCCGTCAGTACTGTTTATTTCTACTGACGGGCCCACAGGGACCGTCAGAGGAGATATGTATTCCTGCAAACCGACGGGCACCTGGTTGTATCAGTACTAACGGGCCCGTAATAAGTGCCCGTCAGTAGAGATATGTCGACGGGCTCCTAGTTGTATCAGTACTGATGGGCGCTTATTACGGGCCCGTCAGTAGAGGTATAACTCCACTGACGGGCAGTCCGTGAGTGCCCGTCAGTAGAGGTATGCATTCCTGCTAACCGAAATGGATCTGTGTTAGCTCATAATCACACTTAGATTATTCATAATAATAGACTATAGTATTACATTATTCCTAATCACAGGCTATACGAACTATTCATTCACAGAGTCAAATCTCTTAATCGCATAACATTTATAATCACATATATAGTATGTACACTCCAACGACGGTCACAAGTATGAAACAATTGTTTATTCAATTACAGAAACAACGATTCTATTGATTCCCGCTTAAGTTTGGCTTCGGAAATTGGGGGCCGGCGTAGAATTCACCCATCGGATTGATGACTTCAAGGTTGATGAGCCTGGCGAAGACTTTTTGGATCCGAGCAAAGTCCTGTCGCCAGTCGTACATATGACTTCCCAGCTCGCTCCAAGCCTTCAGTTCTTTATATCTTTCCAATGCTTGTTCTTGTACCGGACAAATAGGTCCATATGGGCACAGGTGTAGTACCCACATGTCACGGTACCTTCCGGCTGAACTCTGCAAGGGAACTTGTAATGGTGTACCAATTTTTTCGCTTTCACAGGTATTTTTTGATGGCCCGAGAACTTGGCTCTGAAAAAGGCTGCATCCAGAATCTTAGTTATATTTGTGAAGTCCGCTGTCTTGTTCGACGAGGAGTCAAAGTAAAAAGCCTTGGCCCAGCTTGGAACGATCGCAATTAGGACCCAGTGGTCGCTGCGTAAATGTGAACAACTGAACGTAAGCAGGCGGAGATACGTACGTAAAAAACAAAAATAAACTCCACGGTGCTAAGTTTAGTACTTACGGAGGGTTATAGGGGGCTAGTATGCAGTCCTTGTCCTCATGAACCACGAATGCATTCGACAGGTATTCTTGAAGAAATCCTTGACCCTCTGGGGTCCCGGCATAGCCTTCGTTCATGCATATCGGATCGACTATGCCAATATGGGAGTCCCGAAGACGTCTGCACTCTTGGGCTTGGTACAGAGCCCATAGCCTGATCATGGTGGTGTCGAGCCTATAGAGGTTGTACGTGTGGAATAGGTCTTCAAAGTTGATGTCGAAGGTGTCTTGGTCATGTTGCATGAAAAAATTGTATTCCTTTGGCACCTTCACCTTCCAATATTGGCAGAATGTACCAGGATCTCTGGACATCTTCAGGTAATCTTCATGCAGCGTCTTCATGTCCTCCGACAGATTGTCCAGCTCATCCTGTGGGAGCAAGTCCTGACCTGGTTCGTAATGATATCGCCAGAGGCCCTTGCTCCGTGTAGATAATTCTACTGACGATGTTGAGAAGGATAAGGTTTTCTGCCTCTGCTCCTTTCTTTCCTTCTCGCCGGTGCCGGCCCGTCTCTTTTTGCTTTTCTTCCTCTGGTGTACCGGCTCCGGGCTCTTGCCTGCCGCCAACGCTGCTTCCAGCGTCCCAGCTAGCGTGGCGGGAGAGAAAATCTTCCCCCTCGGTTGATCCAGGGGGTCGCCTTGAACCTCAGAGGGCGTTTCCGACACTCCCGGGGACCGCAAAATCGGTGACATGTGCTGGTCCCCGACAAGATGGTCCTCCAGGTCTTTAAAGGACGGGGGTGATTGGCTGAGCCCCAACGGAGATCGTCCGATTGATGGAGAGGGGTTGTTGGACGAGGGGCCCGTGCGAGGAGAGGCCGCCGCGGTTATAGTGATCTGGCTCTTCGGCCACTGGATGAAGCAGTTTTTGCACTGCCCTAGCTTCGTCAGCTCCTCTTCGGGGGGGACAGGGACTAACACCTCGCTGTAGTCATTGAGGACGAGGTCGACCTGTACCTTCGCGTGGTGCTCCCGCATAGGAACACAGTGCAGGACTGCCCCCTCCGCCGTTGGGAAAACCTGGCCGTGCGCCACCGGGACCTTCATGCCAGGAATCTGCACCGTGAGTGTGCATCTAGTGGCTTCCTGCGAAACAGAGGATAGACGTGCCGTCCGCACTGGAGTCAGGACAATGAGAACAGCTCGTACTATAACGACACGTTTAGCGGACGAGACTTACGGTGATGCTGTCGACGGGATTCACCGAGTAGGGGCCGCCGTCCGAGGTGGATGCGCAGCTGCTCCATCCTAGAGGCTGGTTAGCGGGAGCCCCGCTCTGCTGGCCTTGCGCTGCGGCCACCTGCATACGTAGCCACGTCTGCTCGGCAATCTCGCGCATTTGCTCCCGCAGATTGTCCATGAACTCCTGGCTGTCTCTCCGGGGGCGGCGGCTCCCCTCGGGGTTTCGGGGAAATACCTTATCCCATTTAACGCCATCCCCGACGCCTACTACACGGCCCCGATGCTCCGGTTTCTGTCGGGCCTTCGTCAGATCGTCGTTCCATCTTGGGAAGCTCGTGACGGAGTCCTGCGAGCTTCCAGGCTGCTGGCTCAGTTCGGCCTGCAAGTTAAATTACGTGATGAGAAGACAGCGTATTTGGATGCAACGTAATGAAGTACGAAAAGAGACTGGGTTGAGTCGTTACCAGCCGGTCGGCCACCACTTGCAGTTCCTCGGACTCATAAATTGGTGACCCTCGTCACAGGGTCAGACCTTGTGTGCGCCCTCATGTACTCCCTAGCGCGCGGCTCCCTGAGATGCGCGAAAGGAGGTGCTTTCCCAGCCGCGGCTAATTTTTCGTCCTCTTTGGCCCACTTTGGTCTCTTCCCCAGATATCCACGGCTGCCGAGCTTGTGGTCTAAGGTGTTCTTCCTGCGAAGCTCTTTCCCCCACCGGCTCTTCTCCTGGAATTCTGGGCTCCTTATTTGAGCAACGAATTCGTCCCAGTCTTCCTTCTGTACCTTGGACCATCTTTTACTAATCTTGGTGTCCCAATCCTCGTCTACGACTTTCTGTGCGTCGTATCGCCAAGTCTTCAGAGCCCTAGCCATGATTTTGAGGGCTTGCGCTTCGACTCTTTCCTTGTCGGCTGCAGGAATCTGGTACTTGTCCCACAGTTTCCTCAAGAGAGTATCTTTCGTGGACTGCGTCAACTGGCCGAACTCTTTGCATGTAATCTTCACTTGTTCGCGCACTAAGCACCCGCAGGCGTTGCTAAAGGTCTTAGCGGCCTTATGCGGACTCGCCGGAATGTCTTTGACCTCGTCGACACGAGTGATGACATACGTCTTGTCCGGCAACTGGTTGCCTTTCCTCCTATTCAGAGACCTGGTCGGGGCTGGAGTCGGTACCTCCTCCTCACGCGCCTCGTCCCCTTCGGAACTTGACCCGGAGGCAGAGCCAGAGCTGGACTCCGAGGCAGATTGCTCTTCTCCAGCTGTGACGGCCGCTATGACAGGTTGATCCTCGGTAAGCTCGAGGGCAGGTTCCTTGGCCGCTTCGGAATCAAATTGCTTGGGTGCCTCCAGGGCCGGTGCATCGATCGGTGCGGCCACGACGAGGGGGGCCGTGCTGTCGTCAACTGTCTCTACTGCTCGGGTCGGGGACCCAGCGGGAACTACTGGCGGCCATTTTTGCTAATAGTTCTTACGTCAGACAAGAACCTAGAGGTAGGAGAGGGAGGAGACCACGAAGAAGACATCATCACATAGTATTAAGGTAACCAAAGGCAACACCGAACACCGAGAAAAGTAAAGGAAACAAATAAGAGACCCAATTGCCACATTCTCATGGATTACACACATGGTATATGGATTGGCTTACTGATGGTTGCTGCATATACCATATTCCCCTTCATCTTTTCTTTATAGCAGTTTATTACTAAAGTATACTTAGTTATTTATAGTTGAGACATGCATTAGTTCATTAGTAGAGTTGATTGCTTACTCAAGTTGTTTTGATCCAAACATACAGTCAATTGGCTAAGCTATTAAATAAATCAATTTCTTTTAGTGTATGTTACAGGGGCTACGTGATCCAGGAGACATACTCATGCATTTTTGATGATTAATACCGAAGCTTTGATCGAGTACCTTGGTCATTTAGCAAACACAACATAAATTGATCCCAATCAATTCTTTGACTGCTACGATTAACCTCACTGCCGACAACTAATCTGATCATATGCGCTCTTCAAATAAATATCACTCCTACGGATTCTCACGCCTTCGTACTTAGAATCATCATATAACAACCTTATTCAGACACCAATATACTTGCCTAACATATATATATATACTTGATTTAATTCGTGCACTAACATGGTTATTTCGATTAACTGAAGATGCATATTGTAACTTAACGGAATCTGGACAGTAGCAGTACGTTGGAGATGTTTTCGAGAAGATTATTTATGGAGACTTAATTGAAAATTCTGCATCAAGAAATGCTAAATCAATGACAAGAATCTGATAAACTACTGGATCGATGCCCTTCACCCTATTTGAAATATGACAGAGTGCTTAGATATTTAAATTGGTGGGATGTCCAGATTCTAAACTCTAAGTTGAAACAGAATCAAAGCATAAACTCCACGCAACTTGGATGGCATCCATTAATTAATCTGCGTAGAATAGGATAAGATCTTCGAAATTAAAATTTAACCACTGTTCGTTCCATCAATTTGCCTAAGATCAATACCTACAAATTAGCATATAAAACATAAGACTAGGGCCTCACCCCGACGAAGCACAAAAAATGGGCAGCGGGAGTTCGAGTCGGCGGTGAGGTCGACGGTGGTGCCGTTGGAGGCTTCGGTGGTGGTGTTGGTGCGGAGGGGCGCGGCGGCGTCGGGGGCTTCGGGGGCCGGAGGAGGGGGCTTCGGGTGCTTCGGGGGCGGAGGCCGGAGGGGGCGGCGGCGTCGGGTCTTCGGGGGCCAGAGGAGGGGGCTTCGGGTGCTTCGGGGGCCGGAGGCCGGAGGGGGCGGCGGCGTCGGGTCTTCGGGCGGCGGAGGCCGGAGGAGGAGGTGGCGGGCTCGTCGGGTCTTCGGGCGGCGGAGGCCGGAGGAGGCGGCGGCGTCGGGTCTTCGGGCGGCGGAGGCCGGAGGGGGCGGCGGGCTCGTCGGGCGGCGGGGCAGCCTGGCGGCGTCGCGGGATGCGAACGGTCTCGCTGCTGGTTCAAGTGAACGCGCGGGACTTGGCAAAATTTTCGCCAAGTCCCGCGCGTGCCTTTTAAAGGGTACTGGTTACCACTGACGGGCACTTAGATGGAGCCCGTCAGTAGATACATCGCTGTCAGCACTGTGCTATCTCCACTGACGGGCAACACTTGAGTGCCCGTCAGTGGTACACGGGATGGGACGGTTAGGGTTACACCACTGCTGACGGGCAACCTTGGCGCGCCCGTCAGCAGAGCTGCTGTCAGCCTACGACTTAGTGAAATTTCGGTGCCCTGGTGTCCCCTCTATGTGCCCTTGTAGTTTCGTTTTTGATATTTCGCTTATGACAAAAAAAATATTGGCCTACCCAGCCTATCCCGAGCAGAGCTCAAAGGCCCACGAGCCCAGGCCGCGCAGGGGACCGGCCATAGGCCTATCCCGAGCACAGCGCCCAGGCCCACGAGCCCAAGCCATGCAAGGGACCAGCGGAGGCCCCGAGTACCAGTAGAAGTAGTAAGGAATTCGAAAGCCCCGCTCGGAGCTCCCCTTTTAAGCTGGTGCGCACGCTCCTAGCTCGGCGAGGTGGGACTAAATGTGTGCGGAACCAGCGCTGGGTGTTTCCACTGACGGGCTCGTCTTGACCGCCCGTCAGTGCTGGTTCCTTACCACTGACGGGCGCCTCACACATGCCCGTCAGTGGTGTCCTTTACACCGACGGGCATCTGAGATATGCCCGTCAGTGTATGTTGTTTCTAGATGCCAGTAAGACTTGTTGCCTTATCGGTGCACCTCGTTCGAGGTTTTGTTCTTATTAGCTCTGCCCTTTTAGTTTCGTTTTTGATATTTTGCTTATGACAAAAAAAATATTGGCCTACCCAGCTTATCCCGAGCACAGCTCAAAGGCCCACGAGCCAAGGCCGCGCAGGGGACCGGCCATAGGCCTATCCCGAGCACAGCGCCCAGGCCCACGAGCCCAAGCCATGCAAGGGACCAGCGGAGGCCCCGAGTACCAGTAGAAGTAGTAAGGAATTCGAAAGCCCCGCTCGGAGCTCCCCTTTTAAGCTGGTGCGCACGCTCCTAGCTCGGCGAGGTGGGACTAAATGTGTGCGGAACCAGCGCTGGGTGTTTCCACTGACGGGCACGTCTTGACTGCCCGTCAGTGCTGGTTCCTTACCACTGACGGGCGCCTCACACATGCCCGTCAGTGCTAGTGACTTACCACTGACAGGCATCTTACACGTGCCCGTCAGTGGTGTCCTTTACACCGACGGGTATCTGAGCTATGCCCGTCAGTGTATGTGGTTTTTTGTTTCTGGTTTTTGCTGAATGTTTTCCTTTTAGTGTGATCTTAGGGTTATTTCTATATGCTATGGGTGTTTTTGTATTTTTGGTTTAGGGCTTTTACCTTTTTTGGGTTAGTGTCAAAGTTCGGCATTTTTCTGAAATGATTTGCTATTTTTCAGGCATTAAATTAATATCTAGTTATTTACTCGGTATATTTCGGATTTGAGCTACAACTATCTTACAGAAGGCCTCTAAATTGAAGAAAAATTCATATTTACGTACCTATCTATCGTTTTAGCTCGTATGTAGAAAATATATCAAAAAATCAAACGTTTGCTTCGAGAAATTCAAACGTTAGCTTGCGCCTTTCTTGTTTTTTATTTTTTATAAAATCTTAATTTGGTCAAAAAAAAGTTGAAAATTGGCATGGGGTAATTATATGACCTTCTGAGTTTATGTTTAAAATTTCGGACAATTTCGCGGAAGTTCGATTATACATTGCTTTGTAACTGAACTATCTGTGAGAAAACTTCATAGCATTTGAAGGGGAGATATGAAGATTGAAGTACACGTCATAAATTCTTCATCATTTGAACTTGAGATTTGGACTATAACTTCATATTACAATATTATACGTTAATAATTCATCATGTTCCGTCTTGTTATGTAATAATTCGAATTTTCTATTTTTTGAATTACCAATTTGAGGTACCATGTGTAAAACCTTTCAAAAAACATGCTTAGGTATGCTCCAAACTTTTTGTACATGTAACGTACTACATTACATTGTTCGTGTCAAAGTTAGGCATTTTTCTGAAATCATTTGCTATTTTTTACGCATTAAATGAATATCTAGTTATTTACTAGATATATTTCAGATTTGAATTACAACTATCATAAAGAAGGCATATAAATGGAAGGAAAATTCATATCTACGTACGTATGTATCGGTTTAGCTCGTATGTAGAAAATATATCAATAATTCAAACGTTTGCTTGTCGAAATTCAAATGTTTGCTTGCGTCTTTTTGGTTGTTAATTTTTTATTAAATGTAAATGTGGTCAAAAAAATTTGAAAATTGGCATGGGGTAATTATATGACCTCGTGAGGCTATACTTAAAATTTCAGACAATTTCATTGAAGTTGGATTGTACATTGGTATGTAAGTACTTCAAATTCATCCACAATTTACACATACAGGAGTACACACATACAAATAACTAGGTTTCGTCGTCTTCGGAAATCTTCTCATGAATTGTGATTTTCTTGGTGGTATACGTTAGTCCTTCGGCGTGACTGCGTCTGACGTAGGGCTCAGCATGCTTGCTAGCTTTTCTCCTTTTTATGGGGCGTTTATCAACGGCTTCTGGCTCGGAGTCCGGGTCGTCGAATTGGTCGTAGTCCTCTTCGTCAACAACACCATCGACTCCGACAATACTCCTCTTCCCTTTTCTGACGACATGGCGCTTCTGTGCCTTTGGGTCTTTTATGTAGAAGACTTGTGAGGTTTGTTTAGCTAGAACCCATGGCTCATCTTTCGCACTGATTGCTTTGACCTGTGTTGAGTCAATAGATGTCGGGGGAGGTAGAGTCACGGTAGTGAGTTTGTCATCATCGATATGGATATTTTTCGCCCATCTGACACGAAACATGGGGATCTTTGTGACGGTGTAGTCCAGTTCCCAAATTTCTTCGATAACACCGTAGTATATGTCCTTACGGTTACCGGTTTTAGCCTCCATCGTCACCCCACTGTTCTGATACGTGCTTTTCCTGTCTTGAGCCTCCGTATAGAATATGTATCCGTTGATATCGTATGCTTGAAATGTCAGGACCTTGCTCGCAGGTTCTTGTGACAGCATTTTGACCGTCTCTTCTTCGAAATTTGTCGGAGGCCTTTCATACCAGTAGTTCTTTAGCCATGTTGCGAACTTTCCATTGTGCTCTTTCGAGAGCCACGCTTCTCCCTTCTTCGGGTTTTCTTTTTTAAGCTTTACCATGTGCATCCAAAGATAGGGATGCACCACCGTCAGGTGTTGCAAGACCACGAGATGTGCTCTGTCATAGTCATCTGACCTACTGGGTACTGAATTGTAGACATGTAAAGCCCTTTGTCCGCGTGCATGGCCTTCACCATCGAGCCTTCCCGTGTGCCGTGAAACAGGAACACCTATGGACTTTTGATCAGCCAAGTAATCAGTGCAGAACTCGACATACTCTTCGGCAACATAGCCTTGGATGATGCTACCTTCTGGTTGTGACCTGTTACGAACGTAGCGCTTCACAACCCCATTGTACCTTTCCAACGGGTACATGTTGTGTAGGAACACGGGACCTAGGTCCAGTATCTCCGGGACGATATGGATCATGAGATGTACCATGATATCGAAGAATGCTGGAGGGAAGTACATCTCAAGTTCGCACAGTATGACAATGATCTCCTCCTGCAGCTTGTGGCAACGCGTAACGGAGATCGACTTCTGAGATATCGTGTTGAAGAAGTTACAAAGATTCAAGACTGTCTTGCGGACCTCCGGCTCCATGAGACCTCTGATTGCAACAGGAAGTATCTGCGTGATCATCACGTGACAGTCATGAGACTTCATACCAATTACTCGGTGACTCTTCATGTCAACTATTCTCCCGATGTTTGCCGAGTAACCGGAAGAAACTTTGACACCTTGGAGGCACTCCAAAAAGCTAACGATCTCTTTTTTGCTGAGAGTGTAACAAGCAGCGGGACAGTCCGTCTTGATTCTGACTGCACCCGTCCCCAACTTGGTCGTTCGCTTCGTAGCCCACAGCTTCTTTCTTATACCCAAGAATTCCATGTCAGCTCGTGCCTTCGGTCCATCTTTTGTCTTTTCTGAAATGTTGAGCAGGATACCAAGCAAGCTCTATGCTGTGACGTGTGCTTAGGAATCTCCAGTAAGGCAAATCCCAGAATACGGATTTCCTTTTCCAGACGCCGTCCTGCATGGGAACAGACGGTTGTGTCTTACCGGGCGTAACAGGGGGCATTGTGTTCACGATGTCATAGATTTCCACCCCGGTCTTCTCCCGAGGCGCCGAACGGACCTCAACAGTATTGTCAAACAATTCCTTCTCTTGCCTCCATGGGTCGTTCTGTTTCAGCCACCTTCGGTGGCCCATGAACACGATTTTTTTGGATCCCTTTGGGTGTAAACTTGTAGTAGACTCCAAACACTTCACATATATCCGTACGCGGGGTAGTCTTGGACCGTCGTGAACAACAACGCTTTTAGATTGAAGTACTCTTCTTCGTAGGCGTCCCAGACCTGGGCCCCTGGTTCCCACAGTGTAGCTAGTTCTTCGAACAATAATTGTTGATACATGTTCAGATCGTTCCCAGGTTGCTTCGGCCCTTGTATGAGAATAGAGAGGTGTATGTACTTTCGTTTCATGCACAGCCATGGAGGAAGGTTGTACATCCATAGAACCACGGGCCAAGTGCTGTGTCTGCTGCTCATGTTGCCGAATGGATTGATCCCGTCCGTACTCATACCGAACCTGATATTCCTCGGATCTTTTCCGAAATCATCATATTGGGCGTCGATTGCCCTCCACTGCGAAGCATCGGCAGGGTGTCTCATCACTCCATCATCAGTTTTCCGCCCCTCAGCGTGCCAACGTAGCAGCTTTGCCTCCTTTTTGTTAGCAAATAAACGATTCAAACGGGGAAGGACTGGAAGATACCATACAACCTTTGCTGGAGCGCCACTCTTCACTGGGTCCTCATCATCGGCTTGCTTTCTACCCCTCTTGAATCTGGACGTGTTGCACGTGGGACACTTGTACAGCTTCTCGTGCTCCTTGCGGTAAATAAAGCAGTCATTCGGACACGCATGGAACCTCTGCACCTCTAACCCAAGAGGGCAGACAACCTTCTTGGCTTTTTCGGTGCTCGTAGGCAGCAAGTTGTTTTTCGGAAAAACTTTTGCAAGAAAAGCCAGTGTCTCATCGAAGCCTTCGTCCGGACAGTTGTGGGCTGCCTTGATCCTTAGAAGTTCCAGCGTGACCGACAGACGCGTGTGCTCTGGATCGGAACCGGTATACAACGGGATTTGTGAGTCTTCAACTAGTCTTGTGAACTTAGCAGCCTCTCTTTCATCCTCGGGATCTATCATCACCTGCTCCACCATGTGAACGTCCTGCACCATATCGGCCAAATTGTTTCCCGTTTCTTCTTCGGCTTCAGGTTCGATACTCCCCTCGTCTTCGTCGTCATCTCCGTGTTCGGCATCTTGCTGTAACACCTGATCTTCATCCTCCTCACCGTGACATGTCCAACGTGTATAGCCTGACATGAAACCCTTAAGCGCCAAGTGTACCGTCACCCTCCCTCTCGTATCGAACATTACCAAGTTTTTGCAATCGCGACATGGACAACAAATCTTCGTGCCACCTTTTCTCCTCATATCTCGTTCGGCGACATCAAGAAACTCATTCAAAGCCATAGCCCAACTCTCTGTCGCCCGGTTGTCGTACATCCAACTGCGATCCATCGATCAACACCTACGACACGAAACTAATCAGTTCGATAACCAAAAATCACATCAAATACATATACAAAATGAAAAGAACACTAGCGAGCATTATTACCGAGAGCTAGTGATCTTTTCGGTGAGAAATGAGAGATGTATGGAGAGAGTGAGAGTGAGAGGAGGAGGGAGAGATGAGAGAGAGCTAGAAATGAGAGATGTATGGAGAGAGTGAGAGTGAGAGGAGGAGGGAGAGATGTATGGAGAGAGTGAGAGTGAGAGGAGGAGTGAGAGATGAGGAGGAGGGAGAGAGGGAGAGTGAGAGGAGGAGGGAGAGAGTGAGAGGAGGAGGAAAAGAGAAGATCTAGATCTAGATCTAGATCTAGATCTAGATCTTGTCTCTCTAGAGCTTGGGGAGGAGAGTTGGGGAGAGGGGAGAAGTGTTGGTGGGTTGGGGGGGGGAAGGGGGGCGGCGGCGACGGCGGCAGCAGCTGGGGCGACGGCGGCACTCGCTGCTGGCCAGTGGGCGCGCGAGCACTGGCCAGCAGCCAGGGCCCGCTCTGGTTATATAGGCGAGATCCCCACTGACGGTCGCGTAAAAGGGGACCGTCAGTGAATCTCCAGCCAACCATGCACTAATCTCCACTGACGGACGAGGATCTATACCGTCAGTGAAGACAACATCTCTACTGACGGGCCGATTCCCAGGGCCCGTCAGTAAAATACAACGTCATATGCTCCCATTTACACTGACGGGCTACGTCTGCGCCCGTCAGTGGATATGTAATCTCCACTGACGGGCTCTTAAATTGTGACCGTCAGTGGAGTTCACGCGTCATCTATGCCACCTCACGTTCATCTCCACTGACGGGTGGATTTGGCGCCCGTCAGTGATGCTCCTCACATTCATCTTTGCTGCCTTCTCCGCTGACGGGCTTTTTGGTGTCCGTCGGCGGTGTTCCCCTCCAGCGACGGACCTTTTTGTGCCCGTCAGTGGAGGGGTTTCAGGAGAAGGTCAATCTGCAGTAGTGTGCATCTGACCACGTGGTGAGCGAGTTACTCCCTCCCCTCTCTCTCTCTAGATCTTCTCTTCACCTCTGTCTTCGGTGGCAGTCATCGGTGCCGACAATTGGTGGCACTATCGCTAGAGATGAGGAGCCAAAAACTTCACTCGTCGAACAAAAATTTCAACTCACGAGTATTCAATTCCATGAATTAGAACTTTCAGCTGGGTAATACAAACTTAGCCACCAACACTTGTAACAAACCAACACAAACCTTCAACTGCAACAAATTCAAGTTCTTACTCAAAAATTGAAATTTTAACTCAGAAACTACCAAGTTTCAACTAAAAAAAGAAAAATAAGGGGGAGTCACCTAAAAGCCTAGATCTGGCCTCCCCTATCTCCTTCTCAAGAGTCGGTATTGGCACTGGTGAGGTGGACAATAGCGATGGGCAAAGCCTTGTAGCAGCAGTGAAGGCTGTCGCCGACCTCACCAATGAAGGGATTGAGGCTGCATCTTGCGGGCGTGATATGCAGCAAGGCGCGTCCCCAGTGCAAGAGATGAGCACCCCGGCAGTGGAGGAAGGCAACTAGCCCTAGCTGTCGAAGGAAGACAAGCAACCCTAACAGCAGTGTGAGCGCCTGGTGCCCTAGTAGAGGTGATGCTGTCGGTAGAGAAAAAAAAAGAGCCACAATCCATAGCAAAAGAAAAGAAAGAAAAAAACGAGAACTAAGAAAAGAAAAGAAAGAAAAACGAGAACTAAGAAAGAAAAGCAACACGTCAAATGATTTAAAGTACATGGGCTCCGTGGTGCTTCTCATAGTCCACGGGTTAGTGACTTAGGCCCGTTTGGTTCATGGTCAACGGTGGGTTGAGGGCTTAACCATCAAATTTTCGTGTGTTATAGGGTGTTAAGTTAATTAGATTAAAACCATTTATTTCTCTCCCTCGAGTTAAGCTAATCCATATCTCTTTTCTAAAGATAACCCCCTAGTCTAGATAAATAATAATTTAGGTTAATTCGATTAGTTATTAAACATATAATTAAAATTAAACTAACCTATTTAAATTAAAATTAGCTAATCTGGTTATCTTAACCCTTAACCAAATGTAGGAAGGTGGTAATGCAGGTTCATGTATTAGTTTTTGAGCTCTGAAGACTCTCCAGTAAGAGGTAAGAGAAAATTTTAGTCTCAGACGTCCACTGGTCAAAGGTAAACTTAGTTATACGAGCATTCCATTTTTCGTAAGTAATTGGATGCGTTAAACTAGGAAGGTTTAGAATGCGTTTAATTCTCCATTTCGAATATATCAAAGATTTAGTAGGACTCATATACATATAGATATATATCAAAAGAATATTTTTGGTCGGAGATAATTACCACCGGAAGGGTTATCTTGTATTTTTGATAGGATATGATTATGACTCTAAATGTATAATGAGGATGTAGAATAAGCACACTATTCTAACATTAACAAAAACAAATCTCTAGTTTTGATTCAAGTTTATTGGACTTTTCAAATACTTTGTAACTATTTAGAGATATTTGGACTCCAAAAATTTTCTTGTACTTTTAGTTTTCTGAAATATTGTTTGGTTCTACATATTTGTTTAAGACTTTTTTTATAACTTTTGCTTATCTTTCTCAATTTTGATGCTAGAGTTTGACTTGGCAATATTTCTTTTTCCCTGTATGGCAAAGTTAATAATCATTTGATGTATCTTTGAAAAAAGTGGTACAAGGTCCAAGACACACTTAACTTATTCCTATTGAGATTGGCTTGAAAAAAGATGCTAATTATAATTAAATCCGTTTCTTATATACTTCTTCCATTCAGAAATATAAGACGTACAAGTTTTTAAGGTTATGTTTTGACGAATAATTAGCTTAACAATAATTAAATTAAATAAAATTAATATCATGGAAAGTAATTTTAAATAAGAATCCCATTGTGTCAAATTTTAATCACATAATCCACATATTATTAAACTAATTATTGGTCAATGATAAGTCTTCGAAAAATACATGTGTCTTATATTTCTGAATGGAGAGAGTAATATGTAGTCAAAACTCTTGGTCGCCCTTAAATAATAAATGATAATATCTTATTGTCTTACCTTTTAGAAGGCAATAGAAATATCAATTATTGGATCTTTAAAAAATGGATGGACTAAAATAAGGGAAACTCTTTGAATCAGCCGGCTGATCGCACGCGTCGTCGGCCACGACGAAGAGCGTCCGAGTATCCGATCCAACGGCTCAGAATAGACTCTTAAGGGAACATCTCATCACCAGAGGGGCTTAGGGGTATGCGAGGAAGGAACACCCTCTTTCCGGCATGCTGTCCTAACACGATCTCGACATTGATAGCATTTCTCTGGAACCCTTGGACTACTAGCCTCATTTCGTTGCATAATCTGTTAGCAAGATCGATGTTCTGCAATAGTATAACTGGGCAGTTAATCTTCAGCTTCAAAACATGTGGAGGAAGCCATTTTGGCGTGAGTTGAGAAATTTGGTGGGGTAATAGTTGTGGGATCATCCTCTGTACGGTCAAAGTTGTGGTATATCTTCTCCTGACAATGGAAACGTTCTATCATTCTCATGTTTATCCTATCAACATTATCATTCTTGGTCGAAAGAATTGCTCGAGACGTAATGTAATTTGGGTCGTTTAGGTTCTCATCTAGAGAAGGGAAGACATGTTCGATTAGCCTGTCAAGGTCAGTGTCCTTCTTGCTACATGGAACACAAATTTCTTCTAGAAGTCGTACATTATTATCCTCATCAATCTCCTTGATGCCATTCCTGACACATAGCAAGAAATACATGAACCACTGATCACTCTGGGCCCTCATGTTACGAACGAGTCTGAGTTGCCACATGCTTTCCCATAAGTATGACTTGTGTAGAGTTGCGGTTATTTGTGGCCTCGTCCTCTTCCGAACAACTGAAAGGACCTGCTTGAAGTCCCCTCCAAACACGAGAGTCTTGCCTCCAAACGGTAGGTCCTATCGGCCCATTATGTACCACATGCTGTTGTCTAGTGCCTCAACCGCTTGTTGCTTTGTCATGGAGAACTCGTCCCATATTATGAGAGATGCCATCTGAAGGAGCTTGGCAGTCCCACTCTGCTTCGTGAAGCTCCATGTTGCACCCTCATCAATGCTGAGTGGGATCTTGAACCTGGAGTGCGCAGTCCTACCACCAGGCAACGCCTGATGTTGCAGTTGCCAGGACAATCTTGCCATCGATGCGAACCTTCAAGAAAAGCGCTTTATATAGGAAAGTCTTCCTGGTGCCTCCTGGACCATCAACAAAGAAGACACCTCCATTATCGCTATCAACAGCGGACAATATCTCGTCGTAGGCAAACCTTTGCTTTAGGTTGAGGGAGGACTCCAGAGAAGCTTGCTCAAGATCTACCTCGATCATTAACTCCTCGATCATCTCCTTGGCTTCACAGTCGATGGTGTCATGCGACTCATCAATGTTGGGAAGAGGAAAAGATTTTATGTCTTTCCCCATCAACTGCAGCATGTTCCTACCATCCAGCAGCACCATCCATTCCACCGCAAGTGGACACATGTGGGAAAATTGGTAGTCATCCGACATTGTTTCTAGGTGCCTTTCCCACAACTTGTGCACGTCGCTAGCCTCACAGAACACCAAGATAGTTGCAAAGAGCCTTCAGAGCAAGGATGGCATCTGGAATAGCACAACCTCTGTAGGACACTCGTTGATGAGATCCCTTCTTTCGGTGGCTTCTCGAAAGCTTGGGCAAATAATACCTTCCACTGTCCTTGGGTCTTCAAAGGATTTCGCACCTACCACATGGTTTAGCAGCACCTCATATAGTACCTCTCGCCCTTGGCTGGATGGGCCAACATGATTCTACCTACCTGGAAATGTTTGGTCCTTCTTTGCCAATTCCTTGGGCCTGGATAACATACAAAATTTTCTGGGAAATCCTTGTATAGAACTCCTCGAGCCATTGGGTTTATCTTGTTAGTCTCAAAATATTCGGTGAGCATTATCTTGGATGCACCCTCCTGGGCGATAACATCATTTTGATCCTGTCCTACGTTAAATGAGACCATGTGCATGTTTGGGAGAT
This sequence comes from Stipa capillata, assembly GCA_019208055.1. Classification (NCBI taxonomy): domain Eukaryota; kingdom Viridiplantae; phylum Streptophyta; class Magnoliopsida; order Poales; family Poaceae; genus Stipa; species Stipa capillata. The sequence continues at coordinate 59,649 of JAGXJF010002176.1, forward strand.
GAAGATGCAGCTACCTCACAGAAGGAAAATTCTCATTCAGGCCGAAGCTATAGATCCTCCACAGCACCTCCGGTGGGGTAACCCATCTCGCATCAAGGTATTTCTTGATCTCATTGATGTCACCGTTGTTATCTGGCTCATCAAGAGAGAAAGAAGTCTGATCATGACCCTTGTACATGTACTTGTAAAGGTACTTCACGGCATTGATGCTTGAGCACACCTCAACGTTGATGTGGCAGTTATACATCCGTAGGAGGTAAGGGCTATACGACACAATCAACATATTGTCCAACGTCTGCCCTCAGACATGCATGCAGCGGCCGTCGTGGTGTCTCTGATAAAGAGGGTATGAGTCCTTTCCCTGGACGGTGGTCAGGTTAAGTATATGCGGGTATCGATTCTTGCAGCATCCGTCCTGCATGCAGACATTGTTGGGGCTTAGGATCCCACGTGGCTCGTGCATCATATGCTTGATGACCATTGTGTATAGCTCTGGGTACTTCTGCTTGTCCGGGAGCTCAAGTGAGATGAGGTGATCGTACTGCTCAGGACTTGTGAGCTTGTATTCAGACTCCATGATCAGTAGGAAGTGAGCATGCGGAAGACCCCTCTTCTGGAATTTAACTACATAGACATACCCAATCACCCTTCCAAGGATGTGTTTCTTGAACAGTTGTTTCTTCAAGTCCTCCAACTTGGCTCTGAACACACGAACAATGAGATCAAGGCGGTCCGGTGGGGTCTGTCCGGGCTCCAGCTCATGAACTATCTCTTCCCAGTTGGGGTTGTGTAACTCCCGATTTTTAGCATGTTTTAAAACCCTTCATTTAGGTCCTTATTAAAACCTTAATTATTTTTATCTACGTCTTTGCTCTCGTGATTTCCTCACATATCTCATGTCATATAACTAAAAACCTGATGTCATGCGTATATGTGCATATACGCAGGTGCTATAACCTTAAAGTAAGTTTCGTAAAATACCTACTCAAATATTTTCCAAAATGGGTAACATATATGCACATTTATGCAATATCCTATAACCTAATTTCCTTCTCCCTCGACAACCTTGCGAAACCCTAATTCACTATTTCTTCCGACAAAAGAAAAAACCCTAGCAGCATATATACATACCCATTAACACTTGTCCAAAAATAGTATACCAGGCAACCAGGAGGACCCAAATGTCATAAATGTGGCCCCCACCCTTTAAACCCTAACAACACCCATTTTTCTCATTTCTTTAATTTTAACACAGAAACCCTAATATTGTTATTTTATGTGAATTCCCTTCTCCAAAAATACTGGAAAAATTCTATAAAATACTTGAGACCCATTTGCACCTATATATGGAATAATATGGCAATTCAATACAAAATTTTTGAACAACATCTAAAATGCCAGAACAGGCTGATTTTGCATTTGTACTGCAACCAGGAGCACCAATGTGCAAAAAACCCCACAACCTTCTGTGCAAGAATCTTGAAAACACGCTGTCGAACACCTTCTGCCCTAACCCTTCTTTCACATAAGATCTTGGTTAAAAGTTAGCAGAAAGGTCCCAAAATCCTCCATGCCCCTCCTTACACTCCAGACTCCCACCTATAGCACTAGCTACTCCTACAAAGCTTCTTTTGTTCCTGTACCATGTTAAAGCCTAGCTATGCCATTGTTGGCATCTCCTTTCTGCCATTTTCTGCTCTGCACTTTATACTTCCTCCTGATGTTGTGACCTTGTCCCTAATCATAGAGCCTAGTTGGCATAGCTATGCACGCTTGCAAATAGCCAGGCACCCAGGACACACCAATGCCCTGGGTATGCACAACACGTGCACGAGTGGCATTCCCATGACGTCCTCTGCTTCGGAGCAGTGCTACCATGTCAGAGCTGTCCGGGGGCCTCTTCTCCTCCTCTCCGACGAGTGCCACCTCGTCGTTCTCATCCGAACCCCTCCCCTCGCCGTCCCTATCCATTCCCACGCCGGCCTCGAGTCCATCCCGTGCTCGCGAGCTATAAGAAGGCCCCCAGAGCTCCTCCTCACTCCAACCCACTCCTCTCTACCTCACCCGACCACCCCAACTCACAATTGATGCCGAATTCCCTCCTTCTTCCTCCCCGGTCACCTTCTCCGCCATTTCAGTTCCACAAGAATCCGAGTCGCGCAATCCTTCCCGAGCCAAATCAATAGCCCCATAGTGTTCCCCTCCCCCTACAGACTCCGAAGCTTCTCTTAATTTCACGAAAGCCCCACAGTGCTAAGAACCCCCAAAGCTCGCCGGATCTCTCACCACAGCCCCTCACCGGCCTTATTCCAGCGGCAGCGCAGTACCGACCCATCGCCAGGTGGGCCCCGCCCCCGTTTTAATCTTTCCTGAACCGGTAAGCTGAGCCCCACCACTGATAGGGGGCCCTAAGCCCCGTAGGGCCCGCCTGTCTGGTCTAGTGGCGGCGCCCCGGCCACAGGTCCCGCCTTCCCTATAGTGAAGGCGTAGATATTATGTCTGAAAGCGCCTGGCAGCCGGTTCTCTCTGGTTTTTCTTTTATTTTAGAATAGATCTCCTTCGGTTCGGCTGGTTCGGCATGATTCCAACCGATTTTCCAAGACCTAGTTTTGGTTTTGGAATCTCGAGAAAAATTCCCACCTTCCTATTCAATTACTTTTTCAAATTTCAAACTATTTTAAGACAAACAGAGGAGAACCCTTTTACTTAAGTAATTTTTTATTAAGTACCACAAATATACAAAAATGATTCTAGTATAGAATAGAGTAATATATGGACATTTTTGAATGTGTAATACCCCTGTAACCAATCTCAAACATATGACGCCCCCCTCTTTTTGATTTGAAGTAAAACCTAAAAAGAGAAATCATGAATTTCTTTATGTATGCCTCGACAGTTATCTCATACTAAAATAACCTTATTTAGGACTTTGAAAATAAACCCAATGGGCCTTTTCTTAAGCATGTCCAATACTCAAGAATGTTAGCAGCCCCAGTACCACAGCTAACATGTGCACCCAAGGAGAAATTGGATGAGATAATGAAGCTCCACCTTATTCCTTATAACTAAAACCCTTGTTTCGTGTGATAACATACCAAAACCTATTCATCTAAAAACTCCAAGAATCTTAAGGTCCAGAGTAGGACCATGCATGACATGTTGTATCTTTTGGCTCTTATTGGAGTTCTCGACATCATCGTTTAGTCGTCGCCCTTTTTAAACGTGTAGTTAGCAACGCACCGGATTCTCTCGAAGAGGATCCCGGATTTCCATAGAATCAATTTCAGGAGGAATACCAGTAACCCAACTAGCTAGGCAAGCATCCCCGCCTTCATCATGTTGAACCCTATATTGCAAAACATGCATGCTATATTGATACTACCCCTATGTTGTATTAGAATAGATACGACACATTATTGCATGTCATCAATACACCTTCTTATTGCCTTAGGATTATTCCCTCTAGTGGCATGGTAATGCCGTCGGGAACTTAGGGTATAATAGCTTATGCTAGTACCACCATAAGGTAAACCAATTTTGGATATATACATACTACGAGATACTTATTCTTGTGTAGGATGGAACCTCGGGGAGGTGTCCATCGTCCCGGGGAAAATCGTTTCTAAAAAGGTTTTCCGACAAAACCCTAAAATCAAGACGGAGTTGATTTGGATCCGGGTGAGAAATATAAGGTGGTGTTTATAGAAAGGTTGTCGACGGGAGGATGCCTTTTGTGGCACTGTTAGTAATCCAGTCTTGTGTGACTTGGGATTAATCGAAGTCTTGCTCGGATCAATTAAGGACCGAATCTAAGTGTCACTCGGCCAAGTTCATATCATACGTCCACATGTCCTTTATGGGAAAGACTTGGCCAAGTATTCTGTTTAGTGCTAGTGTACGAACCTGTAAGCGATAGGTGGAAAGTGCAAAGAGTGGGTAGACTCCAGAGAGCCTTCTTGCGGTTTAGCGTAGAAAGTTATTCAACACAAAGGTGGGTCTACATTGTGCCGTGGTTCAACAAGCAGTGCGAGAGTGTGAAGCGACCCTGCACACCACTGCATGGTGTAGTATGCCAGTCTTTGGCATATTGCCAGTGAAACTTTGGGCGTGTTTGGTTGGGCTGTGGCTGTTGCAAAAGTGGCTGTTGGCTGGCTGTCTGGAGAAATGGCTGTGGCTGTTGGCACGTGAGTCTGTGAACGTGCGTGTTTGGTTGGGCTGTGGCTGTTGGCTGTTGTATGAGGAAATGTTTAAAATGCCCCTAGAGTTGTGAGAGTGTATATTTTATAATTCTGTGAATAAAAAATCATGAAAAATCCCAAAAAATCAGAAAAATTTAAAAACATCAGAAAAAATTCAAAAAATAGCAAAATTGAGAAAAATTCGAAAAAGTCAGAAAAATTCAGAAAAAATTCAAAAATATCAGAAAAATTCAAAAAATATCAGAAAAATTCAGAAAAATCAGAAAAAATCAAAAAATAGAAAATTTTCAAAAGAATCTAAAAAATTCAAAAAATAGAAAAAAATCAGAAAAATCTTGTCTCTTTCTCTCTTCTATATCTCTCTCTTCTCTCTTTCTCTCTTCTATATCTCTCTCTCTAACATCGGATATTGATGAACGTTGATGCTTATATTACCGTGCGATGGGTGTATTAGTATGTACTTAACATATTTGATGTGTTTTCAACCTGAATTAATACGAAACAATCGTTTATGACTTAATTAAAATTCATATTACATGTTTAGATGTACGAAAATAGAGAGAACAAGTTATACAAACCATATTGAAATAAAAAACACAAGCTAACGCCTTCTTGCAGCATACAGGGAATCAGCAATTTGTTTCCGAGTAATGTTCATGTTATTACCATCCATCGCAACACCATGTATATCTTCATTTCCTGCGAAGGTGCCTGTCCCACATCAGGAATGTAGTCCTCATCAGCATCGCATGTATCGAACTCCTTATCAGCTAGTTTGCTTTAATTCCCGTATAAAATTGTGAAGACACATGGAAGCATGAACAATACAAGTTTGTATCTCCTCTAGGTAACTTGGAACATGTAAGAGGATCCTCCATTTCATCTTTAGGACTCCAAACGATCGCTCAATCACATTCTGGAGCGATGAGTGAGCATGATTGAACACCTCACGCTTCCCCGAAGGCGCGCGTGATATGTGAAACTCCGGTATATGATATTTTGTTCCCTTATAGGGCGCTAAATAACCGGTCTTGTTTGGATATCCTGAGTCAACAAGGTAGTATTTGCCTACACATAACAAATACGACAATATAAGAATGTATATGCTATTAGAATTAAAAGAGTTGCGTGCACAATAAATAAGGTACTTACCAGGAGGTGGTTTTGGATATATTTCAACAAAACTTCTCTTGTGCATTGTTTAGAACCCGTGTATCATGTACCGATCCTGGTCAACCGGCAACAACAAATGTGAAGCGCATGTCAAAGTCACAAAATGCCATGACATTTTGTGAAGTGTATCTGTGCCGATTTCTATACTCAATTGACTTCTCTGTCGGGACAATGGTTTTCACATGCGTGCCATCTATTGCACCAATGCAACCGTTGAAGTGTGGATGGAAACGGGGTTCTAGTAGTTTTGAATGGACTTGGCTGAATGTTGGATCCTTTGGTGTAACGATATTATGGGACATACTATATAGACAATTCAACACTCCATAAATTTTGTATGCACTATCCACGTAAATCTACAGAATATTACTTCAGCATCACCGACAGAATTAGGTCCTCCAACTATCAACAAAAACATTGCCAAACTCTCTATAGATGTCATGTCCCTAGTTGATGTTAAGTTATAATTCTGCACTAGAGTTTGATGCAATGCATCAAATACTCTCCTAGACATTCTAAACATCCTATAGCAAGATTTTTTATGATTGAGCTTCTCAACCGTCCAAGAATATCCAGTTTGTACAGGACACCGATAAGGTTGTTTGTTCAAATACCTATTTTTATAATCTTCACCCAACATTGCTAGTTGTCTCAGTTGTTCTAAATGTTACAACCGATTAAGAGATGTCCATTCAGCACTATTCCCATCTGCATGTGCAAATTCTTGCTCAATGTTCTCATCGTAATCTTCCTCATCGTAGTCTTCCTCATCACTCATCTGCCCGAACATACATACAAAAAACTCACATAAATAACACATAATAATGCTTGAAGATTGATACAAATACAACATACAGTACATCTAACATACATGATAGTTCATACAAATAGTACAAATACATGGAAGTTGCTACAAATACAACATACAAATAGTCCACTCAGTGAAATACTACAGGCCATTGTCATGTGACCTCTGAAGGTAATCAAACCTTCCTTCATTACTAGGTATTGCCACGAACAACTCTCTAATTTCTGGCTTGAGAGCTAGGTTGCATGCACTGAAGAATAGAGGAGTCCCTTGTATAGCACCGCAGTCAATCATCAACTGTATGACCTCCTTGATTGTAGGGATGGTGCTAGCTCTAGATTGGATGGAGCCTGTGCACTGAGAGGATATAGCACGTGCTGCCTTCTTGTACTCTTGGAAATATTTGTTTTTCTTTTGTTTCCCATTGCCCTTTGCTCCCTTCTTTCTCTTCGACCCTGACCTTGAGAAGTCCTCTTCAGCTCAATCTGTACTTGAACCAGAACCCTCCAAATCAACAGCACTAGGCTCCCCACCAAGCACCATCCTAGGGACGGTGGCAGTATTACCGGTCACAAAAGCCTTATTAAACATAACCTGCAAGCACTCCAAGTTCACCGGTGGTCCATCTCTGAACTTGGCATACTCCTTGTTTAGCTGAAATCCCAAAAAGATAGGATCTTAATGATATTACAGATACTTCAAATTAAATTAAACTTCAGAATTTGATTTCAAAGTGCACTTACCCCAATCTGCGTGTTCCACCACTCATCAGGTGCGTCAACAGTTTTCCTTATCGGGCATATACCAAGACCTGTTGCTGAATTGTTTAACTCAACCCATAGCACGTAATCTTTCTTCATGAAATCCCACCTATTCTTGAATTGCTTCCTCGTTAACCGTTTCCCCGTCCGCTCAAAAAATCTAGCCTCAAGATTATTATACCCCAATCGTACTCAACCAATCGCTAGGCCTATTCCCAGCTAAGGTTTCATCCTTGCAAATCTCAACAAACGCCCTTGTTGTAAAAGCATCCCAAACTGCCTTCGGGGTAACCATCTAACACAATTGCAAATTTAAGCATGGCAAAATCCAATATGGACATGATCAGTTTCATAAGTTATAGCTACGAAAAAAGAATTAGAAACTAATTGTTGCGGGTTGGGATCATGCTATTTTTCTTCATTTGAAATACATGTCTGGTTGCATACACATACTCATCACAGAAAGCTTTGCGTAAAACAGCTTATATATGCCAAATAAAACAAAGCTAATCCCATGATTTGCAAATAAGTTACCATAATCCTCAATATAATAGTGAACAATAATAGAATGCTAGAGCTTGTGCACTGCTTTCTATGGATTGGTGTTAGATTCTAGCACTGGAACAGCAGACTCGTAACAGCAAGTCATATATATACATATGAAAGAATGGAAGAAGCCAGGCTCAGGCCTTTTGTCTTTTGCTTGCCCCACATGAGAAAAACAACCAAGTCAAAGCTCTACCATGGACTGATGGACTGCAGCAACGCACACAATATCATATCATACTCCAATGCAAAGCAAAGGAAATATACCTATACGACTTGCATTGTTTTTGTATTTTCAATCATTTTTAACTTTAATCTCTTCTAAAATAGTACGTTCCTACTAAAATGGAATGATATTCTCTCTTTTTCATGTGGACAGAGCAATCAAGTAAATGTGTTATCTTTTCAGGTTAATGTGATCCGTGCAGATCACATAAATGTTGTGCCCCTTTTGTACTGGAAAGGAATTACTGGCTGCTTAAATAACCAGCACCATAGTCCCATACTCTCAACTTTCTATATCAGGAAATGCTAGTGGGCTCACCCGTTACTCCTCATTCCCATCACACTAGCATGTATCTTGAAGCAATCCTAACATACATAGTTATGGAGCCCTAATTCAGCTTAATATATTTTGTCGATAAAACACTATAACATTGTGCTCCACGAAAGCATTCAGTTAGAACTGAGCAGTCTGCATAATTCTTGTATGAATCACATCCAAAAATCTATTTATTGAAGAGAATTTGCTTTGTGTAGGGGTCAGTGAGAGCATATCTCAGTGGGCGGCAATTCAGCAACATTCCATCGCGCTACAAGAGGGTTACTAGCAGCCCTTCTGCACTAGAGGTGAGAACCGTACCTCGTGGCCGTGCGGGAGGAGCAGGCGCCGCTGCTGCTGGCCAGCGATGAAGGCAACGTTGGTGCTCCTCCCGGCTGTGCGGGAGGACGACGTGGCGTCGGACGGCGTGCGAGAGCACGACATGCCATCGGTGGAGGCAACGGACTTCGTCGATGCCACCTTGATGCAAGGTGCGGATGAAGGCGGGGCATGCGGGGACGGCGACGCCGGGGAAGCCACGGCTCAGCTCAGTGGTGGACCATCTCTGGATGGCTCAGTTCACGTTGGGCACGGCTGGAGGCGGGGGGTGGCTCAGATTTGGTCGACAACACGGGGAGGGAGCTTGGCTCAGATGGTCAGCGGCGGAGCAACGCGCTGTAGAGCTGCGCGTCGGTGGAGAGGCACAGCGGTGGAGGGGATGGCGCGGCAATGGAGGATGCGTCGGGACGGCTCAGTTGCAGCTCGGGGACGCCGGTGACACTGGGGACAGCGGGGATGGCGAGGCGGGGACGGCGGGGATGGTGCGGCTTGGAGGACGCGGTGGGGACGGCGGGGATGGCGCGGCGGGGAGGACACGGTGCAGGCGGTAGGGAGGGCGCGGTGGGGAGGACGCAGTGGGGACGATGCGGCTTGCGGGAGGACAATGCTCTGTACGAGATAGAAGAAAGGGGATCGGGAGGAGAATGGCATTTCGCTGTTATTTCTATGAAATGGAAGGGCAAATTGCCACACAGCATAAGTGAGCACTGCGGGAAGCTGCTCCTGGCCGGCTTCCCGCAGTTACCGATTTTGCACGGAAAAGCTACGCTGGCTGTTTGCAAAAGCTTGGCCAAAGCCCCCTGTTTGGTTGGGCTGGGGCTTTTTCCAATGGAAAGCCCCCCAGAAGCCCAACCAAACAGGGTCTTTGTTTCACCAACAATACGCCCATCAGAGTAGTACAACAGAAACATTGTAGAGGCTCATTGATACAATACATACTTATATTACATCTCAACAGAAGTACAAGAGTTTCAACTTGCATAAGATAAAAATGCATATAAGACATAAGTGTCAAGCCTGTAAAAAAGTAAAAGACCGAAATAATAGCAAAATAGAGATTTCTACACCTACGACCAACGTTCCTATACTACAACTTGCTTCAAGCCCGCTTGGTATTGTGTGCCTCGCCGAAGTCAAAGTAGTAATTGACTCCCGCCTCTCCTTCGCCCAGTGTCTGCTCCTCCATCTCTTCATCTGGCTTCTCCGGATACTCGACCACTTGCTCTACCGACTCGTAGCCTAACAAAGGAGGTTTATGTAGGGGATGAGTACAGAAGGTACTCAACAAGTTCATGAATAGCAAAAGGTGTTTGAATGATTATTTCTACTAGGACTGTTGAATATGCATTTTTCCAATAACATTTTTGGACAAAAATCAAGTTTTAATTTTTCTATGTTCAGAAAGCTTCACGGGTTGCTAGAACCTCTATGGTTCCTTGCCCGCCATAATCACAGTTCATACCCAGAACAAGGAGTGACAATGCCACACTTCAATACACTTTGCAGAGGTGCGCTACTTTACCCACAAGTGGTACTTAGCCTTCATGCCGGGTACAAGACCCATCACACTCCCATTGGTGTGTGGCCAGGTCTAAGGTTCCGAGTCTTTTCACCCTTTCCCTGGGCAATATCTCCTCTTGCGTAGTCGATCCATTACCGACTACCCACCTCGTCATTATAGCGTACTTTTCTGAAGATTTCCGGGGACATAACGCCTCCCCAAGCGTAAATTCAGGGTTTATCGCTCTCCTGGGCGAGGGACTTAACGCTTCCCCAGGCGTTACGATATATACGTTCCTGGGAGATATGCAACAAGAAGGTGTTACTTGACTCGCCTGTCCCATAACAGGTCTTGCGGTTAACGCTATCTATACGGCGTGAGAATGCCAACTGACATTTGTTATTAACCTTATTGTGATACCATCTGCAATGGAACCTTGACCACCCCAACAAGTTCCATACCGGGGTTTCACTACCCACCAATATATGATTCAACGAATCATAATGCGGTCCATTTATTAATTATCACAAGCTAGGTGATAAGAAGAAGGAAATTTGCATATATGTTGATAGAAATAATTCATAAACATGGACAAGAAATGAACTTGCCTTGAGATGAATAAGAAGTGTAGTGAGAGGTCTCTTCGGACGAAACTGGTAGAATTTCGGGATCTGAATTGGAATAATGGTCCGATAAGGACAGATTTCAAAATTGGCAACTGTATATGTATACATGCATACTTATACTGATGAAAGTTGATTTAAGAAAAGTTGGTTATATTCTATGAGACGATATCTACTACTTTGTCAAGACAGTGCAATAGATGATTTATTTATTTATTATAATATTTTTGAAATTTCTATCTGCTCTATCTTTTGAGTTAATAATAAATTATTATTAAAAATATTTCTGTTTTTTTATGTGGAATTTGCAATCTATCCTACAAAGTATTATAGTAATTATTATAAAAACATTATTTTTATGAACTTCTAATTTCCTAAATTATTACCTTATAATTAAAAATATATATTACTAAAGATTATCATGGTTCAAAAGTAATAAAGAAATTTCTTATAAAATTACTTAAGTTGTATTAGACTATTAGTTTTAAATTCTGAATTTGTAAGAATTTAATCTATTAGAAATTTTAATCTAATTTTGTATGTAAAGATTGATAAGATTTTTAGGTTATTATATTTGAATTCAAAAGAGATTGTAGTATTCAAAATAGAAGAATTAGCTAAAACAATTTTTAGAGAAAAAATAATTATTTCCAGGATTTGCTAGTCTATTTCTTGTCCTGGTCTAAAGGCCTAGTCGGTCATTTGGCCTGACCCGACACCTGGCCCAACTGGCCTATTCTGGCCTACTCGATCCATCTGGTTAGGGTAACCCTAACCAGTGGCCTCTCTCTCTCTCTCATTCTCTTTTCCATCTGAGTTCGATCTCCCTCTCGCTATTTCTTCCACTATGCCTCCACTAAAAATATTGTCACTGCCGCTCTTCTACTCCGCCGCCTCAAACACCCCTCTGGTTTCTTCTCCCCTTCCATCTAGTCTATCCATTTATGATGTAGATATAAACATGTGGTTTATATTTGATCTTAGGGATTTTGATTTAACCAAACGTAAAATATTTCTGCAGAGAATTGGGCATTACTTTTCTTCTTCTAAACTCTTAACTCCTCCTCTCATCTACCTTAAGCAAGAACCCTGAAGCTTGTTCTTCTGGTTTTTTGCATTCTTGCTTCTTCGGGAGTCGCCTTCTCTTCTTCGCTGTCTTGGCCTTCTTATTCCTGATTCTAAGCTCTCCACTAGTTAGCCTTCTTCTTCTACTTTGGTTGTATGAGACTTGAGTTGTGGTGGTGTGATGAATGAGACTCATATGGAGCTCTATTTATAGGCTCTTCAACTCCTCTAGGGCATGGATCACTATTACTAATGGCTTACACCTCATATGTTGACTCATGTTTCACCTTAATGAGTAAGGTGTTTGTGTGGCATCTTATGGTTGATCATCATCCATATATAAGCTTGAGGTGGAAACTTAGCTGCCATGCAGCTGCTTGGCTTGGATTAGTACCAATGTGATCTTGACACATAATTGATGACTAAGGCTTCATTTTAGTGACTAAGGTGGTTACATGGCATTCTAAGGTTAATCCTCATCTAGTTGAAGCATGAGGTGGCAAGGTAGCTGCTATTTTGGTTTGATCTTTATCTGGTCAGCTCATTTATCTTGATGCCTAAAATGTTGCCTTTATCTAAAAATATTGCTTATTGTCAAGAATTGCTGCTAGTTGCCTAAACTCTAATTTACTTAGCCATTTGACACCTAGATCAGTTAGATTAATATACGAACCCTGATCTTAGTTAATCAATTAATGGTTGCTAAATTAGATATTAGACTAATTAAATTATCATTATGGAAGCAAGCATGTTGCCTAAATTGCCTTCTAAAATTATACTTTGTTGCCTTATGATTGGCTGCCTATTCACAGATGCCATTCTCTACCTGTTGCCTCTAAACAAAGCTTGATTCTATAACTTAAATATTTATGAAGGTTAAAACTAGTTCTTTAGCCTCATAAGTCTAATCTCATAGACAATTATTGGACTCAGGAGGTGCAAACATTTTAACCTTAATCAAATTTTTTTGTGTGCAGGTTTAGAAGAAAATAGGATGAGAAGATGAATAAGAGAAGAAAATAGAAATGAGATAGCTAGGATTTTTTTATACTTTACATCCTTGTAAATTCTACTGTGTAATTCTTTTTATATTCTATTATTGTAGTCTCTTTGAATTTTCAGAAATCTCTGTAATCATTTTGTAATTGTGGTTTATCACATTTATTTGAATTGTAATATTATTTCTGATATACTTTACTTTACTCATTTGAAATGAAAATTTTGAATTTGAATTTTATTTTTTAATAAATATGTCTGTAATTATGTATTGAAACTCTTTTACTGTTGTAATATTACATCTGCATATCCAAAGTGAGAAATTTAACAAAATCTTGTTGAAATTTTTTTAACAACAATAGGTAGTTTATTTGTTGAATCAATTTTTTTATTTCTCTTATTTTTAGCATGCATGGTATGAATGATGCGAAATCAACTTCTCCTAAACCCCTCTTTATCGTTTAGCAAAAATTAGGGTTCTCACAGAGTGGCTCATCTGACGGCTTTGTCATTAGGGCTAGATGGAGGAAAAGTCTCTTTGTGTAATCCCTGCCGGTACACCTCGTGAAGCGTACTCACCGGGATCCTGGCAACAAGGGAGGATCACGTCGTGTGGGTAAAGCTGAAAAACCTCTGCAGAGTGTTAAAATCTATTCGAATAGCCGTGTCCATGGTCATGGATACAACTTGGTTTAAGCCACATCCTGGTTAGATTTGCTTTGATTTAAAATGTGGGGCATGGGTTTAAGGACACGAGCATGATGTGCCCGCAGTGTGCGGTATGAGCTACGAGTCGGTAGCTAGAGCCACAGAAGTATGTTTGAGGTCGTGCCACACGGCGGAGGTATGAGGTCTTGGTACTATAGCTCGGTGCGGAGCTATGGGAGGTGGTAGCTGGTTTCTACCGTCTCACTAAATTTATCATCTGATGAAGTTTGTAAAAATGTTTTTCAAACTATTATCATATTTTTGATAAGGACTTACTTTTCACATAATATGCAATCTAGGCTAGTATGTTCCCTTCAAATAAAGCCTTGCATGAATATAGCCATTATATACCCCTGTGGGATGTTTGCGAGTACATTCAATATACTCACATGGCTTGTTGATTTGGCCAGACGAGGAGTACTTCTCCAAGACGATAGCGACTACGAAGGTTAGGGCTTACCCTAGTCAGTTGCCTATCGGGTATGGCATACTGATGGGCGTCGACCACGTATATCTTATTTTTCGCTATAGAACTTTTTGAATTCGGCCAATAGTCCACGTGTGTAACCTAAAGACCTTGCCAGTCTTTTTATCAGACTCTGTATCGTTGTATGACTATGCTATTCAAGGCAACTTGTGTGTACTGGCTACTGATCATGGGACCATTACAGTAAACGCAAGGGTTTATCCAGTCCTTAAAATCGGGTACTCCACAGGTTGTTGGTCATCGTAAGGAAGATGTCCGGCTTACCATACTTTGCACCAAGGCCATTGCATCCATATGCCTCCACTTCATATCTTTATAGCCCCCTTGGAATGATCCAGGGAGTACCGTCCTTTTGCCCACGGCATTCGCACGACTCTCTCCAGCAATGACGCTATCCATCACACCTTTGTACAGGTCAACACGTATCTCATTCTGGTGATTCCTGATCCAGCCTAGCCTTGTGCCCTCCACCTTGATATACATGTCGACAGCAAATTGTTGGAACAAGCGTTGGCCATGCAGTATGGGATTGAATATTCCAGGGCGCATTTCTAACCTATAGCAATAGTAGTCCCTAACCGAGACGTAGAGTTGACCATTCATTTCTATTGGAAAGCGGAAAGGATGAAAACATTACATTGGGCGTGAATAGGAACAACAAAAACTAAGCACAAGTATACCAAAAGGCTAATCCAGTTCATTGTATTCATTTTCATTGGACCGGAGTACCTCATCCAAGAACACGCCAACCTTTGGAATCTGGGGATGCCAACCTAGCTCCCCCCGGGGAAGAAGAGGGGGTATGATAGTGGGTTGTAACAACCATAATATGGTTGTATACCATACTTCTTTTTGTTATTGCCGTACAGAATAGCGCTGCAGTCAAACTTCCTTATCAGATCATTGCCCTCGACCCACACCGTAGCCATCTCAGAGGATACCGGCACATTATACCCCCGCTGGTCCAACCTCTGGTTGGTGTTTAGGGATATTCGACATTCCTCAATGTCCTCGGCCTGGCCAAGACTTCTAAAGATCTGGGAGTAGGGGTTGTCCTTGAGGATGTCCACCAGCTTTCTGATGACCTCCTGGTTCAGGCTATAGGAGAATGCTGGAAGTGATGCAGCAGGCTAGGATCGTCGTCATAGAAGTACAACTGCAGATGGTCTGAACCAGAATCTCTTGGACCAAATGAATGCACATTCTGGTATATTTGGCCATGCGCCCGGAATGTGTACACTCCCGAGCTCATGTTGGTGTAGTTGTTATCAAGGCTAACACCGAGGGTGGTGAAGGAAAAGTGGCCGTTAAAGAATCTAATGTTGGCACAAAAATGCCATGCGTTAGAATCTGCACTCGACCAGAGCCTCTTTAGTTCTGGGATAGGTGCAAGGTTTGCCAACTTGATTTTCCCCAACCGACAGCAAAACCCTTTCGTCTCGTACTCAAACTTCTTGGCGTCACAGTGCTAGCAGTTCGCAACAACCTTCAAGACATGCGTGTAATCGGGTATGTTGGAGTAGACAATATCGTATGGGCCGGGGACATTGGAGCCTTCGATGAGGGCGTCAACTGCTTCATTACATTCATCGTCCTCGGTTATATGTAGTCAAAGCGAGTGTGTTACGCAAGGATTGCACGTTATAGAAAGGACAGAACAAACGGTGAGCGCAATCACCTTCACAAGTGAAAATATAGTACTCCTTGTCCATGTCCTCATCAGGGATGGCATCCACATCCTTGATATCATCGGGAAAGGCATCTAGATCGCCTACCATGTGGTATATTAGGTAAAAAGTGGAACAACATATTTTAGACATAAGGAGGTGAATATGGATGGGCGCCTTAGCATCAGTTCCAATGGTGACGGCGGGAGTGTTCAATGATGGGCTGATATTGTTGAAAAAGATAGGGTTTATTGAGCACAGAGAGGTGAACATTCTCCTCAAATTACAGTTAAGTATCTTAAGTGTTCAAGCCATGATGTTCCTGCCTGTTTCGGAGATCATACAACTATCATGCAACCTTTGAACTCAGACCCTTCTACTCTTTGCTACAACAGACACTACTAGAAATTTGGGCTTTTGCCACACAATATATTGCTACAGCTCCTGTTTGGTTGCAACTAGTAGGTGATATTACCACAACTAACGATATCATGGCAATAAAATGAATATATTGCCATGAATTTTTACCGTTGCCATTTATGCAAGTCCCATTGTGATAGGTTACCCCATATTGCAACGAAAGAGCAGTAGTTGCAATAGATCCTATTGTATTGCAACCAAAAAATACATTGTTGCAATAAGTCAATTATATTGCCACGGTTGAAAATGATGTGAAAAGTTCTTTTTTTCGTTGCAATACATCAATATAATTGCCATGTTTATTTTCTGTGGCAATAAATATTTTTTCCTCATCATGTAATATCCCAGAAATTCGTTGCAATAGGCCTTGTTTAGGAATTAATTGAGAAAAAAAAACGCAAACACAAAACTGCAGCACTGAGGTTCGAACCCAAGACTCCTGCATTGCCACACGAAGCTGCTTACCACCAGGCTGCAAGTCATCTTGTGAACTACTCTGCAATATCTTGTTTATATTACATGAAACAGCCCTCTGCTCTATCCTGACCGGATATCTTCTCTATCGCCTCCATGACTGATCCGGTCTTCCCCAAATTAAGCAGCTGCTCCCCTGCGTCTACTCCCCAGTAGGCTTCGGCAGCTGCCGCTCCCATAGGAGGCTGGCGGGACTCCTCTGTGCCTGCTCTGCTCCCCATCGGCGACAGCCACTAGCCGCAGGCAGCTTCTCCCTGTCCACCCTGTTTGACCCTGGGCCTCTACGCCTCTGTGGCAGGACAGCAGGCCAACGGCAAGCTGCGACGTCCCTAGGACCCTGTGACGGCCAGCAACTCCTTCCCTCCAGCTGTCCAATGATTCTTATTTCCTCTCGCGCCAGCAGCTCCAAATCGGTAAAGGATTCTACTCATCTTCCCCATTAGTCCATGTAGTGCTGGATTAGTACTTTCCCCATTATATTGTGTTGTACTGGATGAGATTAGTGCTAGACAAGATTAGTACCGAATATAAAGGATTCTACTCATCTTCCCCATTAGTCCATCTAGTGCTGGATTAGTACTTTCCCCATTATATTGTGTTGTACTGGATGAGATTAGTGCTAAACAAAATAATGTTTCCCCATTATATTGTGTTGTACTGGATGAGATTAGTGCTAGACAAGATTAGTACCGAATCTCCTTTTACATGTCAAATTTTGAACTTCTTGTGTAGGAAACATGTTAGTAGACAGTAGTTGGATGCGCATGAGTAAATCATCTGAGGAGTGGCAAAACAGATTCAAGGAATTTATGGATCATACTTTCAGAGGTGCTATTGAAGGAGAAACTGCTCCATGTCCATGCAGTAGATGTCGTAACATGTCCTACAAAACACGATCTGAGATTGAGATGGACTTGGTTATGAGAGGTTTTGATGAAACTTTCATTCAAGGGGAAGAAGATGTTGATGAAGTAGTTGGCGATGAAGATGCAACACATCATGCTGCTGCAGTCTCTGATCTGATTTCCACTCTAATTAGGGGTACTATCCATGACGCCCAGAAGGAATTGTACCCAGGTTGCAAGGAGGCTACTAAGTTATCTTTCATTGTAAGGCTCTTTCAGATTAAGTGCATGTTTGGTTTGAGTAACAGTGCTTTAAAGGCGATACTTCAGCTGTTCTCGCACGTGCTCCCTGAAGGTCACTGTATTCCAAACAGTTTGGACAAAGTGCAAAAGGTTGTTCGAGATCTTGGACTTGACTACCAAAAGATACATGCATGTATCAATGATTGTGTGTTATTCCGAAAGGAGTACTCCAACATGGATAAGGGTCCAAAATGTGGTGAATGTAGATGGAAAACAAGTGGTTCCCCTGACATGGATGTGGCGAGTTCTAATGTGATAACCAAGAAGCGGGTTCCACGTAAAATACTACGGTATTTCCCACTTACTCCTCGACTGCAAAGATTATATATGAGAGGGACCACATCTTCATATATGCGATGGCATAAGAAGGGCCGGGTGGTAGATGGCAAAATGCGGCACCCTGCCGACTCCATGGCATGGCAGCATGTAGATAACATGTATCAGGATTTCTCATCGGATCCTCGCAATGTTAGGCTGGGTCTTGCATCTGATGGATTCAATCCATTTGGGATCATGAATGTTTCATACACTACATGGCCTGTGATCCTAATCCCTTATAACTTGCCTCCCTGGTTGTGTTTAAAACAACAGTATTGGATTATGTCAATGTTGATACCGGGCCCTAATTCTCCAGGAAATAACATTGACATATATTTGCAGCCATTGATTGATGAGCTCAAAGTGCTTTGGATTGATGGTGCAGTGACATGGGATGCTAAGAAGAAGGAAAATTTCCGTTTGCGTGCATGTCTGTTGTGGACAATTAATGATTATCCAGCATATGGGATGTTATCTGGTTGGAGCACAAAAGGCAAGTTTGCATGTCCCTACTGCCACAAGGAAACTGACTATTTGTGGTTGAAATTTGGATCTAAGCATTGCTACATGGGCCATCGGTGTTTTTTACCTTCAAACCACAAGTGGCGCCGGAACAAGGTCTGCTTCAACAACAAGGTTGAAAATAGGGATTGTCCAGTGCCGCTGACTGGTGATCAGGTGCTGCAACAGTATGAAAGCTTCGAGCAAGTGACATTTGGGAAGACTACAAGAAAGAGGAAGCGTGAAGAAGAAACTAGATGGCACAATTGGAGGAAGAAAAGTATATTTTTTGAACTACCTTATTGGAGAACACTGCCTGTAAGACATAATCTGGATGTGATGCACATTGAGAAAAACATCTGTGACAGCATATTAGGGACTTTGCTTGATATAGAAGGTAAATCTAAGGATAGCTTGAAGGCTCGCCTTGACATGCAACATATGGGGATAAGGAAGGATCAACATCCATTGGTGAAGAATGGCAGGTACGCTTTGCCACCAGCGTTGTACACTTTGAGTAAGGATGATAAGACCTATTTATGCAAATTTCTAGAAGGAGTGAAGATGCCTGATGGTTTCGCCTCCAATATCAAGAGATGCGTGGACGTGAAGGGGTGTAAGGTGTCTGGACTCAAAACTCATGACTGCCATGTTATATTCCAAAAACTTTTACCCGTAGCATTACGCAACATATTGCCAGAAAATGTTGTTGTCCCTTTGATTGAGCTTAGTAGGTTCTTCAATGCAATATGTTCAAAGGAGCTGAGTGTTGAAGATTTAGATAATTTGAGCAATTCGATTAGAGAAACTCTTTGTCGGCTTGAGATGATCTTCCCGCCAGCTTTTTTTGATATCATGATGCATTTGCCAGTTCATCTTGCTGATGAGGCTAAACTTGGAGGACCTGTGTGCTATAGATGGATGTATCCAGTTGAGAGATATCTACGTACGCTTAAAGGCTATGTGCGCAACAAAGCCTATCCCGAAGGTTCAATTGCCGAGGGATATATATTGGAGGAGTGCATGACATTTTGTTGTCACTTCTTGGAAGACGTGGATACTAAGCTTAATCGTCCAGAGCGTCATGAAAGCTCTGCAGTGAATGAACCTCCTTCTGGGCTAAGCATATTTGGCAAAATTGATTATTCTAAGAAAGGATTTACTATCGAGTCGCTTTCTATGTATGAGCTGAAGCGAATTAGGCACTACATAATAACAAACTGTGATGAAGCCACTCCATGGGTCAAGTAAGATGTAAAAGTACTTTGTTTTCTATATGCATTGCCCTCTTTTGTTTACTGAAGCCCTATTTTTCCTTCACTCCAGTGAGCATATGGATGAACTCAAAAGAAGTAATACACGGAATGTTCAGCAGCGACACAAAGACCAATTTGTAGGCTGGTTTGAGCGTAAGGTGAGTGCCTAATTATATATTCAGGTTTATAATGCTAACATATACCTGTTGTCAAAGATTATTAAAATCTACATTTTTTTTTGCTGAGTGTAGGTCACCAAACTCTATGAAGAAGGAAAAACAAGTGATCTTATCTATGCCCTTTGTCAAGGACCAGACCATCGGGCACGTGTTTACAACCGCCTATTCATCAATGGGTTTCTGTTCCGAACATGTCACATAGAGAACAATTTGAGTACACAAAATAGTGGTGTTGTTGTGAAAGGCGATGAGACAACTGGCAACATTGATTGGTACGATGTGATAAGAAAAATAATCTCACTAGATTTTCCAAATGAAAAGGAGGTCGTGTTGTTTCAGTGTGACTGGTATGATGTGCCTACTGCCAACAAAAACCAAAGTAGAGGCTTCAAAAAGGATCAGTATGGAATTATCGATATTGACACAACTCGTTTTCGATATATAGATTATCCATATATTCTTGGGACTCAAGCTGAGCAGGTGTTTTATGTGAAAGGCACGAAGAAATCGGATTGGTCCACTGTTGTAAGACTGAAACCTAGAAATCTATTTGCCATGCCCCTTGCACCAGATAGAGAAAACGAGGGTGAATTTGATGCTGACTCATTTGACATGGGAGTGCAAGACATGAATGTAGCACACACAATTGAAAATATGACAAATTGGAGAAGATCTGACATGGAAGGAGTAAGTGGTGATGCTTCTGTGATTGAGAAGGCACAAGCAGAGTTCAGAAATGAGCCAAGTGATTCAGAGTCGCAGGATGACGAAGAGGATCACACCTACGTTGATGATGGTCGTGATGCACTTGTGGATTCATTAGTTCAAGAATCTGATGATGAATTCTTTGTTTAGATCCAGGAAAGCTAGTCCGTACTTTCTCTTTACATTCTATTTTTGTTTATGATATGGTTCAGCCCCAAGGACCAATCCATGCTGGAAGTATTTTGTTTGCTTCTCAGAATATTATGTTGAGATTTCAGTTGAGTTGATAAATAATGTTCAGATTTCAGTTAAGTTGGCCTGCGCATGAATAGAGGTGCATGAATATTATGCTGTAACCAATTATTTTTTGTAAACTCTGCCTGTATAGAGGTGCATGACTTTCATTTATGCATTCATCTGTCGTATATATATGGAAACCACATAATTCATGATAGATTTTTTTTTAACTTTCAACATCTTGCATCAATAAATGGTTTCATTTTTCTTAACTAACATTCCAGGGCTTGCTAGGTGTATTCCAGTACTCATGATCCGGTGGTCCCTAATTGCAACCGCTTGCTGATGTATATGTAGTTTCTCAACATAATGTAAATATGAGAAAGTGGGCATTTCAAATGATAAGTGGTCATAAAATTGGAGAGTGAAACTATCAGCCATTTGACCTGTAACATGGAAATTTTGGGCATGATGCTCCGTGTTTCAGTGTAGCACTTAATCTTGTCAGTGATACAGATTGTAAAATTGATCCAAGATCATTTGAGTTCAAGAAGAACAAATATGGCAAACCTGAGGTAAGAGGTTAGGCTTCACAGTGTTCCTTATTCTGCAATTTAAAGCTTTGTAATTAGCTTACCTTTTGTTGCTTTCCATGTTTGATCAGATATTGTGGCCATCTGATGATAGCAGTGTGAAGTGGCCTTTGCATTTCAACATTTCACACACATCTTCTTTGATTGCCTGTGGCATTGCCATGCATGCTTCTGTATGTTCCTTGTGACTACCAAAAGCGAGAGAAAGAAATGTGAAATGTCCATTCTTCTGTTGTTGTGGATTTTATTTCAGTCAATTTTGTTGTTTTATCTACTGTCTCAGATTGGTATTGATATTGAAGAGAAGAATCGGAAGACAGCCAAGAGTATTTTATCTCTTGCTCGCCGTTATTTCACCCCTTCCGAAGCCTCTATTTTATATAGCTTTCTTATGCAACCACTGCATGGTGCTGATTTACTATTCTTTAGAACATTGAACAGTAATGGTATTTTTCTGTACTAGGCTTTAGTCTATAACTGACTGATCAATTAATCTAATATGACCACCTAAAGCACACTGTAACTGACTTTGTTGTTCTTTGCTATAGAAATGCAGGATTGAATATTGTTGCTGCATGTTGCAGATTCTGAAAATGATCCAGTACCACTAGGATTAAAAGTATGGAAGACCATACCATTTGTAGAAGATACACTTGTTTCTGGAACGAAAGCTGTAAAACTCATTACTTGACTGTGCCAAAGCATCTGCTGTTGGCCATATGATTTCGCCAGATGACAATATGATGCAAGATTTGAATTTGGACCAAGTCAGAGGGCAAACCTAAGCATTCTTGAAGCATCGATGATTTATTCCCGGCATTGTAAACTAGTGCGGACCTATGAAATGTAACAGCATATACACTGAATTCAGACTTATTTTATTTGCTGGCAGTGTACAACGACAACCTGTTTTGGAAGGAATAAACCATTGTCTCCTTTTTTTTGTCAAATGATGTCAGTTAGCTACAATGTGACATCCTGTTGAAAGATAGATCGTCATCCACGTTTGTGCTTCTAACAAAGACTGAAGTTCCCTCCTTGAAAGTTGAGGGCAATCTGTGTTTGAGATGTTTGTATTATCATTAATAGAACACCGCGAAGTACTAGTGGAATTGAATATTGTCTGTTTTCCACATTGGAGTGGAATAAGTTGTGCTTATATTGAGTATATCAGCCCGCTATGGAAGCAGTTAGAGTTCATGTGCTGATTTCAAGTGATGCATAAATTACTTTGTTACTTTCTCGATTGTCCGGATTGGTTTTCACTGTGAACCCAGCAACTGCCATGTATCTCCTGTTATCTGGTTAGATGTTGGATCAGTATTATTGGATAACGAGCAGAAAACGGA
Organism: Stipa capillata; assembly: GCA_019208055.1. Lineage (NCBI taxonomy): Eukaryota > Viridiplantae > Streptophyta > Magnoliopsida > Poales > Poaceae > Stipa > Stipa capillata. Next base: position 82,243 of record JAGXJF010002176.1, read on the forward strand.
ATAGAATAGGAAGTAAGCTGCCAAATTGATCAAACCTGTACTGACCAGTGGAGGACAATGGGAAGCTGCCTTTTCAGAGCTTAAGCCTTCCATGGAAGAGACTATGGCAAAAGGAAAGAGCTAAGAAGCTGAACCAACTCCTGCGGAATATATCGCTGTGGAAGGCAGGTCTACAAGTGTCCTATAACTGTTTCTGTGTTGGGCCGAAGCCTTTATGTAATTGATGCTAAGTACGAGCGTTTAGGGCCATCATCTTTGAGGTGAAAGCATCGTGTCTCTGTGCTGTAATAAGCATGAATTTTATTTGTGGACTAAACGCTAAATTTTCGGCAACAAATTGGCATGCCCATATTATGACGTCCGCTGGGACGGAGCGCGGCCCTGACGTCCGCCGGGACGGGACAAGGCCTCGACGTCCGCCGGGACGGGGCACAGCCCTGACGTCCGCCGAGACAGGGCGTGGCCTCGACGCTGTCGGCGATGTTCGCGGAGTCTGTTGGTACCAACGGAGTTTATTGATGTCGGGCGAACTGGGTTGACACTAGGGGGAGGGGGTCTTGACGTTGTCAGGGGGAGTCCGCCGGTTCGGCGTAACGCGGTCTGGTGTGTAGAGTTTAACAACAGGAATTGCCTAGCTTACATCTGGACTGAGCTTGGCGGCCACGCGGCGCGTGCGGGTGGCTAAGGATGAGGAGGGCAAGTTGAGCTTGGCGTTGGCGCCGCGGAGGCCGTGGGTGGCACTCGATCCGGGGGGCGGTGGCTGTGATGTATGAATTAGGGTTAGGGGATGGCATCTTTAAATAGACAGTACAAAATCATTAGATCTGATCTCGTTTGATGGACGACTCAAATGAAGGCCGATGTGTTGCCTGGATCGGTAAGCCGGCTTGTAGAGTTTACCATTAGTAATTATTAAAAAAATATGGAAAAAGGAAGATTGATGGATCGAACGCAATATATTCTTTGAGAGCACAAAAGAGAATACCATCTAACTATCAACTAGTTTGTGAATATGTTTGGGAAGGACCTATTAAATATCTCTGTGAATACCCGTCACTGCTAAAGTGCTAATATATTTTAGGCGCCCGTCAACTTTCCCTCCCAAAATTCCCACCAAATCCCTTTTCCCCCCAAATATTCCCGCCAAAGCCAAAGCATTTGCTGCATGCAGTTGCCTACAACATGAAGCACTCCTGCACAAAACCTATTTAGCACATAACAAAAAGCCTGAGACGGCCGGCCGGCAGATCACCACTCCAGGACAGCACTCGTTTCTCCTGACGGCGATCCTCGTCGAGACTCGGGTAACTCAATAGCATCCGCTCCTTTTTGTCCCGGCACACCATCTGCCTATGCATGCGCTCCTTTTTGTCCGAAACCATCTGCCTCTGCACCTCCTCGTGTGATTTGATTTGGGGCCGGACTAATTGCTTTGTACGTCTAATTGCTTTGAAGCTCTGCCATTTCTCTAAAAAAAATTCCACCTTTGCACAACCACTACAACGGAAACTGAAGATATATAGTAGTACTACAATGGTTTTGTCCTTCTACCTGATGATTCCCATAATATTCTTTTTTCCCTTGATGCTCTCAATTTACGTCATCTTGTTGTCCTGATCCTCAAAATAAAATTCTGATGGCTTTTGCGCATCGTCATCACTGAGTTCTGCTGTTAGCATGTGCTGCTAGTAGAATTGCTGAATTTTCTTGCTATGGATCAGTATTGTTACTTGGTTTAGCAGCAGGTTCTGAATTTTTTTGCTATATTGTCGCAGGATGGCTGGTGAGAGTTGGATTTTAGTTTTTCATTGCGAGGGGGCACCTGCAGGACAAGAATTCATCGAGAAGGAAATGGATAGGGCTGATATCTCCTTTTATAACTTGATACAATTGAAAGGAGAACTTGGGTACTCAGGGAGAGACTACTTATACTATAAGAAACGACGTGGGAGGGACGTGGCAACTCTCGAGCTTATTGATTTTGAACACGAAGCGTTGAGAATGATAACAGAAAGTGAGAGGGAGAGAAAGGTTTGATTTTTGTTGACAAGGGATGTACCGACGGAGCTGCAGGTTAGCATATCACCCATCAAGCATCCCAGGGAGTCGCCAATCTTTGAACCAGTTAGAGATGAGACAATCGATGCATACAAGGTATGGCTTGAGGAGCTGCTAGATGAACAGCCAGATGCAGGTAATTTATTTTGCTACACTATTTACACTACGTATTCATACTATCCATGTAACAATCAAGTGTGGTTGATGGATTGCATGGACCATACAGAATTAACATATTGATGATTCTTGCAGAATTGAAGGATGATTATAGAGATGATACAATCAAAACATATAAGGAATGGCTGAGGAAGATAGGCGAACTTCCAGATATTAGTAATTTGTTTTGCTACATTGAATACACTAAATATACTTGTCGGTAGTGTAGTCTCCAGAAGTACTTGTTGATATTTCCATTATATGCAGTGGCGTATTTAAATCAGCAAAGTCAGGATCCACCTGGGGAAACCAATGACAGCACCCCATCGGCAACAAACTGGCTATCTCATGCTCGGCGTCATAAGCAGAAAGGAACTGGTATATTTATGTTTCATGAATAATTTAGTTTTGCACTAAATGTTAGGTTTAAATCTCGCTGGATGGATATGTATGTTTATATTATTCACATAATTAGCAGATTGTAGTCAAGCACGCAATAAAGGTGGTCGTGGTACACTCAAAGGTTTATCAGCAGCAAAAAAACGAATCCAGAATGGCTCTCAAAAACTTGAAATTCAATTCGCTACTAGGCTGGGAGGTCCCATAGGAATAAACTCTCGCTCCTTTGTGGATGAAGTGGTTATGTGTACAAGAAAAAGGGCACCACTGATCGGAGTGACAAAATGGAAAGATATAAAGCAAAATGTCAAAAATTATATAGCTTCAGATGTGTTGGTTAGTATAATGTTATTTTTTTGGTTCCACGTATATATTTCTAATTTGCAGAAACTTTACTTTCTAGTGATGTTTTCATTTATAACAGAATATGTGGGACCTTAGAAACACCATGAGTGGAAAGAAAAAGATATGGGATGTTGCTAAAGAGCGATACAAAGGATGGCGCTCAACATTGAGTTCTACATACAGGGCATATAGTACTTATGCTGATTTAATGAAGCACAAGCCTGAAGATGTAGACATTGTTGAGTGGCACTACTTGATCTTATATTTCGGATCTGATAAATTTAAGATTCATTGAAATTTTATTTCTTTTTACTAATACAGTTTTAATTTTAATGCTATGTATAGTGTTTGTAATCAGTTTTTGTCTTGTTTATATTTGTAGAAACTTAGCAAACAAAACTCTGAAAACCGTCAGAAACAGAAGACCAAGCATTTGATGGGTTCGAAATCTTTTTCTCAATTTAGTTATGAGCAGGTAAATAGATTGATTGAATGTTCTTTTTGTTTTAGGAAATGATATATTGTTCACATGGTATATATGTAATTGCAATTTTAGAGAGACCCAGAAACTGGGGAAGAGCCAAATGATTTGTCTCTTTGGATGGGCACTCATATGAAGAATGGTCAGTGGTCAAACCCTGCTTCTAAGGATGTCTATGTGAGTAATACTTTGCTATAAGCCACACTTTCTTTTTGGTAATATTGTGCAATCTTTTGAAACTGAAGTGCATTGGGATTAATTTAGTTTTGTCACTTAGGATAATGCATGCTCTGAAATTTGTGAGAGAGAATTAGAAACAGAAAGAGATACACTTTCAAATGATGAGCAAAACAATATTTTCCAATCAAGCTACAAGGCATCTATAGGATGCAAAACATCTCAACTTCATGGCCATGGATACATGTCAAAATTCCCAACACCTACTGAAAGGATGCATGCTCAAATGGATGAACAAGCCCGTGTAACAGCTGCAACCCAACGACAAAATGTTGAGCTTCATGGTGAGGTTCAGAACTTGCGAGAACAACTTGCAAATGAACGTGTAGAAAGGGATAGGATTCTAGAAGAATCAAGGTGCCAAATCCAAGAAGAAGAGCGCAATGCAAGGCTAGCACTTAGAGAACAACTTAGGGAGGAACTCAGGGAAGAGATGATGTCAATGTTGGAACAACATAGAGAAGCATCAACACAGCAGGTAATTCAGTTCAAAATTGATATTTTTTCAATAATGTTTTCCAACTTTGTATGAGAAATCTGGGCTCAAATTTGTTTGTTATGTACGCTATACAGTCTGACCCAACAAGCATCAATCCAAGTGTGGAAGCAACTAGGCCAATTGTGGGTAAGAGTAACATCATTGGAAGGACTAATGTTGTGCGTTTGTTATTCCAAAACACAAAGTCCAATGGGACAGGGAGTTATATTTCATCGCAACAACTGAGGCAAGCTGCTAAAAATCATGGACGGCCACGGACTGAACAGGTAATTGGAAATTTTTATTTTTTAGCAAGGTACAAGTATTTTTATTTCAATATTTGTTAATTGCTCGATGATGATCCTATAGACTGAGATTGGCCTATGTCTGAGTAGTGCGATAAGAACTTGCCTAGTTCTATTCTAGTTGTTCGTTTCAGACTCGGTTGGCTAATTAATCTAGTGGAGAACATACTGTGAGAGAGTTGTTCTCATGTTTTTGACTATTGATCAGGTGCAGTACTGAATATTTTGTTGGTTTGTCTAGTCAGTATAGAATCCGTACTGATCGACTTGCTGGTACTGTCAATACTTTAGCTCCTTCTTAATACTTTAGCTTGCATTTCTTCCGCTGAGCCAATACTGTCACACCAGCGTTCCTGCATGTCATTCTTGTTCAAGAATTGAATAGCATATATCATACCACTGACTTCTGGCCTTCTGCGAAGTTTCATACCTCAATATCTCGAGCATGATCCTCGTGAACATTTTGTTTAGGAGCCTTCTGGGTCACTTGACTTTCCAAAGCAACACGGACTCGTCTTGCTCTGACACGAGCTTGAGCCCTTACTAGTGCTTGCATACACTGAAGTGTTTCCGCTGCTTGTTTTCGTACAGCATGACCCCTAACGAGAGCCTGGAGCCTAACTAATCCTTTTAATGCTCGTAAAGCCCGCCTAACCTGGTAAAGCAAGCAAAAAAATCAGAGTTGTCAAACCATATATCATCATAGATTGCCTGAGAAACATTAACAAAATTGTATATTTCAAGTTACTATTTATTTCGCATATCCTTCGTTTCAGTGTATATCTGGTCGGATCAGCCTTAAAAATAGAACTTGTGTAGGCGTTAGGCCTGAATCATCAGAAAAACTATTTTAAAATAGTGAGGTATAGGGACATTTCTTAGGAGGATTAAGAATTGCCAATGCATCAACCAACTACCTATCCTCTATATTCGTATAAGAATTTCTGATGATTATGTCATGAGCCTGCAGCAATTCTTGCTTTCATATTCCTGGAGTCGCCATAGCCCATGATTCATTGATCATTACAATTTCAATTCAAGACAACAGTACAATTGAAGCATTTCTTAGGTGTCGATTGGCTAGTAGCCCAGTAGTGGTTTTCACGAGTTGGCAAATTAGACTCATCAACACTATAGATGCAATATATTCTATGATTTTCTATTTGTCCTTAATAACATGGTAATCAAAGATAGAATATAATACCAAGAATGCTCGAAAAGCTGATTGAATAACTGTCGCAGCCTCATGCTCTTTTGTATCTAGTTCAGTCTGAGAAATTTGCAGTGATGTACTGGGTGAGGAGGTGGAATTTGGTATTGTCTGTGTGTTGGTGTCACTAGCCAATGGTTCAGTTTGTACTGTTAGTTCTTCGACTGCAAGGGCACCTTTAGTATCCATGGAATGCTTCCGTTAGTGTAGAAACTGAGTAGCAGAACTCCTCTGTAATTTCCACAAAGCATGGTCTTGAAGCAAGATTATCACAATTACAGAGATGGTTAACATAGAAATGTGCGGAAATAGCGAACCAAAAGTCGAGGATGTGTTCACTAGCTCAGTTTGGTCATTGTTGGCATAGTTATATTTCAGCAGTTCCTGTATTTTGATGCTCCCATCTTTTTAAGTCTGTTTATACTCTAGAATAGCTCCAAACAGTGTACATGTGTTTACTAGAACCAGACATAGACCAATTTGTGAAGTCAATCAGAGTTCAGTTAGGGGGCAAGGCCATAAGGCTAACACAAGATTATTTTTCTGAGAGCAATGATTAGAAAATTTCAATCTGTCTACCACTGATTTTACACATGTGTTGCCGTAATATTTTGCACTTATTACAAGTCGAATTGTCCGTTCAGATTTTATTGTACATATGGATTCTTGCCTTGTATTGTGGCAAACATATCTAATTCTGACTATTTTTCTCCTATAAGAATGAATGACTTGATTGCTAGTGCTCGGTGCGATGCAATGGATGACGAAGCCTAGCAAGTCAACAATATGGAAACAAGCGATTCAGAAGTCCCCAATAATAACAATAGTCCTGTTATCGCAACCTTAGTTAGCAACTTTAATGTTTCCGTTCTGAACTTTATTATACAGTTCTTGTATTGTTGGCACTTTGTTGGATGTCGGCAAATACTACATGAAAAAATTGTTATAAATTATCAGTATCTTTCCTATTGTTTGTTCTTATGCTATGACGGGTTTCATTGGTATTCCTATTCACGCTATTGAGGCACATAAAATAATTATAGTACTACCAATTTTCTTGCAAAAATGGTTTATATGCATGCCAAAAACTGTTGCAATAAACATTGCCACCCAAATGTCTACGTTGCGATAAAACCAATTGCTACCAACGTATTTTGTTGCAATATAACGCAATTGCTACCAATGTATTTCGTTGCAATATAACTTTTTTCCACGAAGAAATGTTGTTGCAATACGTCCTATTGCCACACGTCTTGATTGGTTGTGATATAATTAATTGCCACCAAATATAATCCGTTGCAATAAGACTTATTGCCACCAAATATAATCCGTTGCAACAAGACTTATTGCCACGAAATATATTTCGTTGCAACAAGACTTATTGCCACGAAATATATTCCATTGCAACAAGACTTATTGCCACATACAAATTTGGTGGTAATAATGATTATATTGCCATGATATCAGTCGTTGCAAATGATGTCTAATGCAACGCTACTTTAGTTGCAATAATGATTCGTATTGCCACGAAATGAAAAATGTGGCACAAACTTTGCAGCACGCTGCTATTTGCCACGGCTGGCCACGATTTTAGGACTGTTGTGATTTGCATATATTGCCACGTTTCTAACCCTAATGCAACGATTTTCAATCGTGGCAAAAGCCCAAATTTGTAGTAGTGAGATACATAATATTTCAACGATGGCCATTTAGTCTTCTTGATTGGGACATCAAACCTTGCAGGATCCTCTACTACCCAACACTAATCTAGAAACCATTTAGCAGGACGTTCCACTACAGAACGTTCTGTGGAAAGAGTATCACAGACGGTTCCCAACTTCAACCGCCTAAGAAAACGACAATCAGCGCTACCAAACAAGCAGGACGCTAAAGTATAGGCGATTCATCTCCATAACCGTTCAGACACTTATACAGACGCTTTGGTACAGACGGTTCAAAAAAGTGTCCCACACGTGGGTTGTGAACCATCTGTAAAAATGATTTCTATAGCAATGCAAGGTATAATATTCCGATGATCAAATGGACATTCGCAAGTTTTTATTAGTCTTCGTATTTTCATGTCTATTATTTGTCATGTGCTGAGCTAATTTTTCGTGAAATTTTAGCCTTAAAAGGGTACATTTGTCAGTGTTTTGTCTTTTATGCATCTTATGTACTTTTCATATGTAACTACAGAACATGGTGTGTCAATTTGCACATTTATAATTGTGTGTATAGCTAGCAATTGCTTACAATCATTTGTTACTTCAATGTTATTGTTTTAGGTGATGAAGTTTAGTGACCCCCAGTCAAAGGCCATCATTGATAGTTTCTTTCTATATTTTATGTAGTTGCAGATGACTTGTTGGTGTGGACTGCGTACTGAACTGTGACAGCACATCAAGATTGCCTTGTACTTCATCAGAAAATTCTTACCTTGAGCTACCTATTGTGGTGCGTGAAATCTCTTTGAACCATTTGTGTTTTTCTCTTTATTTTAACATGGGAAACTTTTCTACTTTCATCTTAGGGTTCAAAGGACGACCGGTTTTCATTGATGAAAAACCTTCCCACAGCAATGAACTTTGCAAAGAACAATTTGATTGCAGGGAAAAATCTACAATTATGCTGTCAAAATGGTAAGTTCACAAAGTTCACTTACCAAAAGAAAAAAAATTACCTGCATTTTGCTTGTAAGGTACAAAATAACACCACGTGCTTGTGATTGTTTAAATTAATGAACCTTTTAAAACTGATTTAGAAATACTCCTGTCCTAACTTATTGTTATAAATAACCCCTTCTATGTGTGCTAACGTCGATGGCGTGGCAAATGAAGATGGCAAAGGGTGCCACGCCGGTGAGCTAGAGTGGTACCTTTAATTTACTGTTTAGTTGCCACACCACCAATGGTGACGTGGGCAACAGGGTTTAGTTTAAAAAAAGTAAGTTTAGACTTTTTTTTAAGATGAAGTTTAGAGTTGGCATGGCATAGGTCATGGCACACCACCAAGGATGGTGTTTGTCAAGGGTCATCTTTTGAAATATGTTAGGGTGAAGGTTGTTTTTTTAATATTGTTAAGAAACGGGTTATTCAATAATAGTAAATGTTCTGTACGTGCTTTGTTTTTTAATATTCGCTCTATTTTGTTGTTTACCTTTCCTTTCAGGAGAAGATATAAGCATTTGTGTGGCCTTGGCAATAATTACACGGTTATCATGAACATAAAGATAATTTCTTGAAACAAAGACTAAAATGGGATTTTGTTTTTCTATTAATCCCCGTGGCTATGACATACTAATTCCTTTTTATGCACTCGCTCATTGATAAACCACGGCAGAACATAATAACATATTGATATCCGCTATCAAATTTGATTGGAGACACTCACAATACACATTCTTCGCTTTCAATATGTCTGAGTCTATTTATCTTGAATAAATATGTACTTAGTTATGTCAAGGATGCTTTGAGTACAGCGATTCATTTGTGAAAAGAGACATCACAAAGTTGGAGACGAGGAAAAGGCTAGTATTTATTTGCAAATATGCTATTGATGCGCGGCATTCTAGAGGAAGGTCTATGATTTCCTTTGCAATGAAAAGAAACGGCTACGCTAAAAGAAAAGGAACAGTTTTCTTGCTTGACATAGTCTAGGCTCCCTTCTTGATTTATGGCTTCAGAAAATCATAAACTGTTTAGAACGCAAAATTTACTTAGAACTTAAATTTTAAATCTCTTATTTTCTTTATTGGTGGTAAGAAGTCTCGAGGCTTCATGAGCTTTTTCTAGCGTCCATCCCTAACAATTACATTATTAACCCGACTAATTCATAGTATTTACCCACATATGACATTTCGTACATAAACTGAAAATTTTGGTTCCCCCACCCCTCCTTTCCATCGATTCCCCTTTCCCTTCCCCACCCAGTATACGGAGATCCGGGCATTCCTCGATCGGGGCAGGCTCCTGTCGGTCTTCGTCGGCATCGGTAGGGACGACTGTGCCGCGAAGGACGTCGTGGCGAAGAACGGCGACCCGTGGCTCGGAGGCCACCTGTGGATGCTCTATGATGGTGATGAGCTCGAGGGGAGGAAGTGGTGGACGGGCCGTCTTGAGCGGAGCCAGCGGTGGAGGTGGATAGCGAGAACCTCAGGTCCCGCCTCCTCAACGTGCTCGAGATTCTTGGCGCGAGGCTCGGGCGGTGCTGACGACAGAGGCCGTCAAGAGCTGGCGTGCCGCGGCGGATCTGGAGCTCCCGTTTCCCTGGAACACGGGCTTTGTTGACAGGAATAGGCCAGGTTGCCCGCTCCGTGCTCCATTCCATCCCCACAAAAGGCGGCGTCCTGGACGAGCGCGTCGACCATGCGTGGGCGGCGTGCTTGTCGCTGTTCAGGTTCCAGGCAGCGCCCGCCGCGGCTGCCATCGAGCTGCCTACACTGGAGCTGGCGCAGTTCGTCACGCGCCTCGCCCTGCCGCTCACAGCGCGCGGCGTGGCTGCGTACTCATTGTACAGCGTCGCGTTCGAGCTGCTCCGGCAAGCCACCGACGTACTACAGACCTATGAAACTAAGGTCCTGCCAATGTTGACGAGAGTAGAATATTTACTTTGTTTACATGATACTGTCCTGCTTGATCTCAAATTTACTAAGGTAATGGCAACTGTACTCACCATGTTTGGGTGAGTGATTGATTTCCATTTCCTTGTGTTTAATTCTTGAATTATCATTAAGAGAACTATTCAGTTATGCATCTGCTGAGTGCTACTGTCGGACTGTTTTCCACTTGCCAGGAATGGAAATACAAGAAGTAGTGGAGATGGTGAACTATGGATGAATTTTCGCCTGTTATCCCAGAAACCGAAGGATGGACATTCACTCAAATATTTGTAGGGTTCAATTACAAGGGGTCTAGGAGTTCACGAACAGTACTCGCTGAGAACCCATTTATATTTATGTTAATCCTTTCGTGGAAGTCACTGGAATTTGTGTGAGATCTGTGTCTGTGTGGAGGAAGTTGCAGACTCCGTGGAATACATAGTTCTTCATTTGAGAGAATATAAAGCAGTTAATTTCAGCTGTAACTGGTAATATGTGACTGTTCCCATTTCCCAACTTGTTATTATGTGACTGTTCAAATTAATTATTGGTTACGTTCAGGGTAGTGGTCAATGAGTGAGATTAAAATTTATCATCTCGTGATCTCAAATTCTTATAGTGAACAGCTCTTGCAATTGCCCATGCAAAGCTTACTTGTAGGGCTGATGCCTGATGGAGAACGTTTCTGAAACTGCAAACTGCATAATTGGGGCCTGGTAATTGATGAGGCTACAGGGACCGTCGTGGCGCTGTGCTGCTATCCAAATTAGACTGTTCGTCCTATAGAACAAGTTCATCTCCAAATTATGGTATCTTCGTGATTTTATCCAAAGATTCATGTGCTATGCATTTCAGGAGAAATGTCACACCGTTTCAAAATAAAAGAAGAAATATCACAAGGGATTGATGTCCTTCGGAATTGAATATTGAATAGTCGTGTGATGACAAGTACAAAAATACTTTACTTTGTCCACCATAGAAAATAAGCTCAAATTGCTTAAGCTGTTTAGAACAAAATACAAGTTTCTTATGACTTTCCTACATAAGAGCTCCTATAGATAGTTAAGTTTAAACTGGTTTATGCACAAGCTTAAACTGTCTAGAAAGGCTTTAGTTTTGTAGTCATAAGCGGCTGTTTCCGCTCCCTGGGGAAATGCAATCTATACACCAAGGCTGCTGTTTCCGCTCCCTGGGGAAATGCAATCTACACCAAGCAATCTGATTCAACGATCACCCTATTGCACCCGACCTGCTCGGCCACAACAGGCCATTCGTAAGGGCGATGCCTTCTGCCCTTTGCTGCACCCACCAACATGGCAACATGCCACGGTCAGTCATCACGGATAACAGCACTGGTGGCTCCGTCACCTACTTCCGAATCGAAGGACCTTCCTGTGGCTTCGCCCACGACTTCAAGAAGTCCGCGATTCACTCGGTAGCTAACAACATCACGTCACGGTTATTACCAGTTTACAACTTTCGCGCAATGACAGCAAGCTTACACACAATTAGTATCACAACAGAACAATCTAATTGGTAATATACTACTGCTAGTGCTTTTACTCAACAGCTAATATATTTTCTCCCCAGACTTGTACAACCATCTAGAGGTTGCAAATCTTAAGAATAACTGATGATCACTAGATACACAGAAAATTGGACATCTGGAAAATACAACTTGGTCGGCCAAGAACGTTACATCTCAATTAACTCATCTCAGGCAGTAACCTTACAAAAGAGCATAACTAAAATCACAAGCACAAGCTAGTAAGGATCTGTTTGGTTGGGCTGTGATCATTGACAAAATTGCTGTTGGCTAACTGTCTGAAAAAGCTACTGTGACTGTAAAAAAGTGAATATATGACTTTTGATTGATCCAAACCATCTATAATATTTTAAAAAAGAGTACCAAAGCGTCAACACATTGCAAAAAACTGACAGAAGACAATTTTTCCAAAAAACTGAATTTACACTGCAAAGTCCACGGCTACCATCGACAAAAACTGCTAAAAAACTGACAGTTTAGTTGGGCTGCAGCTTTTTGTAGTAAAAAGCAAGTCCCAACTAAACATCCTCTAAAACCATAAAGATGCTACATAGGCACAGTTCAGCGTCAGGCATGTTTGATCGCAAACCCGGGTTTGCACTTCGTAGTTTGGAGTATCGATGGCCAAAACTTATCCTTAAAAATAAAAAAGGCCGAAACTGAATCACAAAATGGAGGACAAAAGAAAGAACAGGAGCTGTGACAAGAGGTATATGTGATAGTCTGACAAACTTCCTCAAAATCCAAGCACACGATACCACAAATGCCTCAACATACCAGGTGATGACATAAATGGCAAAGTCTTTTCTAGTTATAATCAAGCATTCAGCAACATTGCCATGAGGAGACCATCCTAAACGAAGCAAAGGTTGATAGTGAACAGATGAAGACAGAAAGACACTTATTTCTTCTTGGCAGCATCTCCAGCCTTGGTCTGCAAAATTACCACAGGGAATAGATTTGGTTACATGCTCAACTAATAAGGCAATTCGAAATGCAATGATAAACTGTAAGAAATGCTGAGTTAAAACTGACCTTCTTCACACCACGGATCTTCTTTGTCCTGTTCTTCCGTTCCTTGATCTGCTTGCGTGACTTCTCTACCTTAGTAGCAAGACCGTTCTGTCAAGAATACCAGGATATTAGCAACTCCAAACATGCAAAAGCACAAGTAACCCTGCAATTTCACATGAATTGGTCTATAACATAGAATAACATGTTGCACCTTTATGGTGGGATGCATGTATCATGGAAGTGTAAATAAAGAGAGTCTGGCACTATGATTCAGTGGCAAACAATAGCAGTACATATGCAGTCAACTTTGAACACTAATACACATAAAATCCCAGAAAATATATCATCAAAAGTTATTTGCATGATAATATATATTATGATTTGTTTTGCTAGAATATTACTATTAAACCAGTGGGCAAAGTTATATACAAAGTAAAGAACCATTGCTTATTTGGTAACAGAATAGTGATTTGAACCATCTGGACAACGGGCACAAGAAAATAAAGCTGATACATCTCAGAAATAAGAAATAAAGCTGATTATAAGCTGCGCCAAACATCCTACTGTACTGAACTGTTCCACACCTTAAATGAAAGACCTATACAAACATTTACACTAATTGTGAGATCAATTCTCCATGGTAACTTCTCATGCACACAGTCCAATTGAAATAACAATATAATTGGGTCATAGAGTCCAAACTTGACACTGGCATAGATAACAGTAGGCACGCAACGCCACATCAGCTATGCATTATCTCAACCATTTTAACATCCAAAAGTTATCTATTTTTGGAATCAACTCATTTAAACCTTGGGATACTATAACTGAGAAGAGCTATATCCACCCAGCTTGCTCAGTTAGACATTATGCTCATCAGCAGCAACATAGTAGTAAACACCAAGAAGCATGTCCCTAGATAAACCTAGGTTAAAAATATTTATCTATATCCTCAGTCCATCTGCTAATTCAGCAACATTACTACGTTATCCTAACACGTAAGATAGAAAAAGTAGCCAGCAACATGTGTACACATAAACAGACCAGTATACTGGGCTTGGTTCACAAACTGTCTGCAAATAACTTGTAGATGGCCTATAGCACAATCTTGTTGCGATTTTAACACTAAGGACCCGTTTGGTTCAGGGTTATGGGGTAGGTTAGGGACTTACGCTGTCTAGCCCACCCAGTCAAGGTCTTTTAACACCACTTATCCAGGACTAAACTAACCGGTGAAAAAGGTGGAATAAGTTAAATCAGCACAGCTAGCCCTCCCAAATTCAAAATTTCCAATACGAACTCATCCAATCAACCTAATCTAGTCAAACAATAATTTGGGCCAATCAGGTTAGTCGGCAAACACAAAATCAAGGTGAAACTAACCTAGCTGGGTTTAAGCTTGCTAAACTAGCTATCTTAACCCCTAACAGAAGCAGCCCAAGTGAACAGCTTAAATTCACTGAGGTGCTACAGTTAGACCAATTACACATTACTACATTATGATATATGCCTGAGCAAAGAGGAAACAATTTCGGGCGCGCATCTAGACGAAACAACGCAATGCAGTCGTGCGAAATGAAACGTACCCTGATGAGGCGGTACTTGGGCTCGAACTTCTTGGCGGCTTCGAGGTTGTCGTAGATGAGGCCGAACCCGGAGGACTTGCCGCCTCCGAAGTGGGTGCGGAACTTAAACACGAAGATGCAGTTGGCGTCCTTCACCTCGTACACCTTGGCCAGCCTCTCCTTCAGCTCCGCCTGCGCACCCAACACACACGCACCCGCACGCAAATACGCCCTTCAGAATCCGCCACGGAATGCACCGCGCCAGGGAATGAGAGCAAGGGGGCCAGATCTACGCACCTTGGAGACGTTGGCGCGACCGGGGTGGATGACCTCGAGCACGAACTGCTTGCGGGAGAGGAGGCGGTTGGTCATGAACTTGCGGGTGCGGAGGGTGACAGCCGTGGTGGCCTTGGTGTCCGCCATGATGGCTGCTTGCGACCTCGCTTCGCGGTGGGCTGCTCGCGGAGGAGGAGGCGGCGGCGGCGCGAGAGGAAGAGGAGGCGGAGGTACGAGAGAGGAGGGAGGCGCGTGAGCATGTATATATGATGTGAAACCCTAGCGAGTTGATCGTTTCGTGTGTGGGCCGAGTTAGATTCTGGGCGGCCCAGTTTTTAGTTCGTCTTACGTATTGGGCCTTTACTAAGAATTTTTTAATTCTTCCAGTGCAAAGGCCCAGTTAGTTCCTACAAAGTAATTGCGGATTCAATAAATCACGATCACTTGCTTTAAAAAAAAATCACTATCACAAAACAACAGGTTTCATTCAGGACAAGCAAACTCTTGTGTTAACACCACTCGGAACGCGCGGTCAGCGAACAAAAACAAATGGAAAAGGTGTGTAGTGCGGCGTGCGGCTCCTCGCCGCTTCCGTGCTGCTCGGGGCCAAAATTAGAAGGTTTTTTTATCAGGAGCCGCCTTTTCATTTCTAAAGATTGAAAATTGATGTCTACAAGAAAATTGAATAGACTCTTTTCAAAAATCTACTTCTAACAAAAATTATAAGTAATCAATGTATATAAATATAAAAAATAAATCACAAGTAAATACGATTAGCAACCTAACCAAGTAAAGCAAGCAAGTATCAAAAATGTATGAAAAAATGTATACGAAAATGCAAACACTAGGAGACATGGTGATTTTGTGTTGAAGTTTAGACTTTGGCAAGTCCTACGTCTCCGTTAAAGGAATTTAGTCAAACAACCGAAGCTGTCACCAAAACATGCTCTTTCCTTAAGAGGCTTGCCGATAATGGTAACTTTCACCTCGTGGTAGATTAGCTCCAAACTTCACAAACGCTTGGGGTGATTTACAACTTCCTTGAATACTCTCCAATAACTCCTAAGCATTTAGGAGGTGTCAACCTTCAAGAGTAACAAGAAAAACCAAAACTTGGAGGGGAACTCTTGTTATATGCTCCACTAGATCCAACAATTCCCTCTCTTTTTCCCTCTTAAAGAATAGTACTTAGAAGTGAGAAGTAGAAGATCTCAAATGCAAGAGCAAAGGAATGAGCAAGCAAGAGAGAATCGTGACTGGAGTGGATGGGGGTATATATAGACAACCCTAAAAAACTAGCTATTATGCAACTTTTTGCACTGCTGGAGGTTCTAAAACGATTCAAACTTCAAAGGCATTCCAGTACTTGAGGGATCCGAACATGATACGTTCAGAGGAACAGGACAGAAAACAACCTTCTGTCCAGAGAGGAAAACTTGGTTCAGATGCTTCAGACAAGACTCACTCGAAGTGTCCAGAGGTTCAACACTTTTGGCAAACAGGGAGCTAGCTAGCTTCTTCGGAGAATCCGGACACACATCACTCGAAGGAGTCCATATGAGTTCAACACTCGAGACAAAGAAGCTAGGTTTTTTCTTCGAGAGTCCGAACCAAGAAAAGATGTTTCTATAAATGGCAAGAAGATATTCAGAGGTTCTAGACAACTACAAAATAGAGAACGGCCTAGACTTCCCCCAGAGGTCCCGAATGAAAAACATCGACGCTCTAGATATAATACAGCTTCTAGACAGAAAACTTGACGAACTTCGGAGGCTTCGGATCAACGCCACTCGGCAGTGGAGATCACCCTAGCTGAGGCAATTGTGGAAGACCCAACTAGTGCCGCCCCTTTGCAAGGGGCTGTTCCCGGGACACCCCAAAGGATGGCCACCTGCTTCACTACAAGCGTTGGTGGCCAACCCACCTTGCCTAGCACCCCGCCCTGGCAACTGCTCCGGTGCTCATCATGGTGCTCGCCGCGGAGGTGGAAAACCCACGACAATAGGTGGAAGAGGTGGCTCGTCGTATGGATGAGCTTTGCAGGCATCTATGTGTGGATGAGCATGAAGCGATTCGCTTCGATGCCTTGAACTCTACATGTGGGTAATCTCTACCACGCACAACTTAGAGCCACTCAGGCCATCCCTGAGCCTTCACCTGTACCTAAAGCTCGCGCAGCCGAGGAATTCCACCAACAACAAGGGGAAGTCCATGCGGTGGCATGCAAGAGTGTTTGGTGCGATGACTCTGTGGACCAAGAAGCCGTTGTGCTTCATGCAAGTATTCAGCGGAACCAAGAAGCGGCATACGTGGCTCTCACAGCCATGGAGGCTGGCACGAGTGCACAAGGAGCTTGCAACCTAGGGTAGCACCCCAACAAAGCACATGTAGACTAGTCCCTCGCCTACGTAGTGTACGTACCTTTGTTATAGGCATCTTTCAAGGTTCAATGCTGATTGTCAGACGTCATCAACCTTATGGACACCTCAAGTCAGCCGAGCCTAGTGATAATGGTTGTCATGTTTCCTCCCAAGTTTCACCCTGCTGACCTCCCAAGTACTCTGATAACACCGACCAGTCCAATACACGAGGGTGTACGAGGCTCCGATAATGGCAGCGAGGGTGGGAGAGGGAGGAGGGGTGAAGCAGTCATGGCCTAAAGTCTGTTGCCGTGCTCACATGAACAACACAAGCGTGGTACCTTGGGCTGATGTCATACACCATGTACTCTTGGGGAGCACCTTCGTGACAACCTCCACAACCACTTCCAATGGTACAGGAGCAAGAAGATGACATCCACTGACCTGAACACCCCAAGCAATGGCAGATGAGTCTATTAGGTTGTTTTAGAGGCGTTTCTCCAGATGTAGTGCCGGGTTTAGGGTGTCATGGAGCAGGCCATATTCGAAGCTGCTCGGAGGGCCATGACCAACGAGGCCCTAGCAGACAAGCTAGAGAAGAAGTGGCCGAGCAAAATCGAGGAGATGTACAACATAATTTAGATGTATGCCTATGTTGAGGAGGGACAAATGTTGAGGAAGGAGGAGGCACACGTGGTGGGCGTGGCATGAGAGCAAGACGATGAGTGGCATGAAAAACATTGGCGACACCAGCGGGATGTCTATCATGTATCAAGCAATGATTGCACACCTGGCGATCGGGCTTGCTACGAAGGAGATCAAAGTCGGACACTGGCTGATACGCACGGCCGTGCACACGATGTGGACTTGAGTCCCAAGCGCGGGGGAACCAAGACCATGCTCGAGGGTGAGAGCCGGTGCACTTCCCTCAAGGGTGCTAAGACGAAGGTGCCAAGACGAGTACGAAAGAAGGCGGGGTTACCAAGCGGGGCTCACTAGCCGAGGGTTCACGGCAATTATGATCAACCCCCTGAGGTATTGTGAGATACATCGAGTGAACATCCACTCGACCATCGAGTGTGACCTGGTCGTCCAACTCCTACAACAACATCGCCCAAATATGCCGGACGGGCAAGGACGCAGCAACCAAGCACCCCAAGCACCTGCCCCGGTGTTGCTACCGCCACCACCCCTGCATGGTGACATGTTCGCATGGGAGTAGGTGGACAAGTTGCCCAAGACAGGGCTAATCCATGACATCATGCATCCCAAGTGGCTCGCCAACCCCATTCTCGTCAAGAAAGCCAACAGCTAGTGGTGGATGTGTGTCGACTACAACCTCGATCACGCATGTCTAAAAGATGACTTCCCTTTGTCAAACATCAATCAATTGGTTGATGCCACTTCAGGGTGTGAACTCATGAGCTTGCTCAATGCATACACCAGGTACCTAAGTATAGACAACCAAAGAAGACAAAGAGAAAACAAGCTTCATCACACCGTGAGTGATGTCTTGCTATGTCCGCATGCAATTCGGCCTCAAGAACGTGAGGGCAACCATTGCCAGGCTCGTGAACAAGAAATTATCAAGCCAGGCGGGAAGGAATGTCAAAGCGTACGTTGATGACGTTGTTGTCAAGAGTATCTTGGCTAGCGACCATGCTAGCGATCTATAGGAGATGTTCAATAACCTTTGACACACCAGTGAAGCTAAACCCAGAGAAGTGTGTATTTGGGGTTCAAGCGGGGAACATCTAGGCTTCCTCATGTCAAAAGGGGAATCAAGGTCAACCCTCAGAAGATCTATGCTATACTCAAGATGGAGTCCCTGAAAACTGTTAACGGGTGCAACAGCTCACCACCGCTTAGCCACGCTAGGTCGCTTTTTTCTCCTGCTTGGCAGAAAGGGGGCTCCCATTTTTCAAAGCCCTTAGAGAATCCAACAAGTTTGAATGGATAGCGAAGAGCTAGAGGACGTTTGAGAGCCTCAAGGCATGTCTTTCCTCCCCTCGCTTGTGCAGTACCCACGGGAAGGGGAGCCACTATTGTTGTACCTGACAGCCACCCAATAGCAGTCAGCGCTGTCTTGGCCAAGAAAGATGACCACATCCAGCATCCTGTGTATTACGTGTCGGAGTCTCTGCAAGACGCCAAGCAACATTACACTGAACTGGAGAATCTATGCACTCCGCATGGAGTCATTGAAGCTGCGACACTATTTCCTCGCCCACCCCATACAAGTTCCTCCATCATATCCAATAGGCAAAATGCTCCGCAACAGGGAAGCCTATGGGCATGTCGCCAAGTGGGCAGACAAGCTAACCCCATTTACCATTGAGTTCTTCCTGAGGAAAAATGATCAAGTCACAGGTGTTGGCTGACTTCGTGGCGGAGTGGGCATCATCTGAGCGAGCGGCACATCAAGTGGAGGATGAACCTTTGTGGACCGTGTACATTGACGGCTCTTGGTGCGCTAACGGCACAGGAGTGGGGAAAGTGCTTGAGTCATCACAACGTGCTCGGATCAAGTACTTAGCTTGTTTGGAATTCAAGACCACCAACAATATAGCCAAGTACGAGGCTCTACGGCTGGGATTGACCAAGGTGCACGCGGATAGTGCTTGTCGCGTCATGATCAAGTGCGACTCAAAAATCGTGGCTGGCCACGTTGACAAGAATTACCAAGCTAAAGACTCGAAGATGATCAAGTACCTTGCTCTGACACGAGCGATGTAGAAGCATTTTCTGGGCATCATAGTCCAGAACATCCCGTGGTTAGAGAACACCGAAGCTGATGTCCTTGCACACATGGCAAGCATGGTGGCCAACTTGCCCTCGGGAGCCTTGTACGAGGTCATCTCCATCCCCACAACTAAAAACTTACCAATTGTCAACATCATCACTAGGTAAGACTAGAGGACACCTACCATTAACTACCTACTAATGAAGCTGAGCCTGAGGACCCTGTCATGATGCGAAGGCTCAAAACTAGGGGCTTCTTCATACAGAATGAAGCACTGTACAAGCGCGGCATCTATGCGTCATTCCTTAAGTGCATCTCAAAAGCAGAAGGGGTGGATTTGGTGTGCGCCATACACCAGGGACTCCGCGGGTCATAGCTCACCCCAAGATCCCTAGTCACCCAAGTTTATTGTCAAGGGTTTTACTGGCCAACCATGTTCAGTGATGCACAAAACCTTGTAAAGACATGTCGTGCTTGCTAATGGATGGGTAAGGGGACAAATAAGCCCACGCATGAACTGTACCCATCTAACCCTCGTGGCCGTTCATGCGTTGGGGCATCGACCTTGTTAGACCATTCAAGATGGTGAGCCACGGTGCCAAGTTCGCCGTTGTTGCCATTAATTACTTCTCTAAGTGGGTCAAGGTTGAATCACTAAGAATGATAATGTTGGTGGCCATCTAGAAGTTTGTATGAAAAAAATCTTAGTTGCAGGTTCTGTGCCATAGGGGCTAACTGTGGACAATGGAATTCAGTTCAATGCCACCACCTTCAAAAACTTCTGCTCTGGCCTCGGCATCACCATATGTGCAGCGACCCACATACTACCCTCCTGGATAATATGCCGGTCTTCGACATATCATAGACGAAGTGCCTTCTCGTCCACAATACATCGTACAGAGTAGCGCACAGAAGCATCGCAGCGGTCCATATATTACAAACTAAAATTACAAGCCGAGAAGAAAACATGAAGTCTTACAAAAAGATTCCTGAAAATATGGGAATTTAAAACTGTTTATCGTCTGGCTACAGCAAAAGTCTTTCCTACAACTCTCGACTCCCCCGATCTATTATTCTATTCTGCGTTGCTCTCGTCACGGAAGTTGACGTAGTAGTCAACGCCTTCGTCCTCCTTCCTCGGCGCTTGCTCTTCGGGAACTTCTTCGTCGACCTCGACGTAGATCACTTCCATCTCGGATGTCGGCTCACAGTCTAATCAAAGGAATTAGAATAGAGGGATGAGTACAGAAGGTACTCAACAAGTCCAGGAATAGCAAAGAGGTGCTTGATGCACTATCTACTGAGAACGGCAACGTTCTCCAAAAGCAATGCAGTTTTGGCAAGATAAGAGAATCAAGTTTTAATTTAAGAGACTATGATCTCATGTCTTACAGGCTGCTAGGATCCCCGATGGATCCCTTTCCTACCGCATTCGCAGTTCCAACCAGGAACATGGAGTGACTCAGCCACAATTCATTACACTCTGCAGAGGTGCGCAACCGTACCCACAAACGACGACAGTCATGCAACTGAGGTGCCCAAATCCCATCTAGACTCCTATGGTCACAAAGTCGTTTCACCGCCCACTCAGTCATACCCCGCGTCGTAGTCCCGCACAATAGGCTAGGGACTACCGGTCTCATGTTGACACTACAGGTCCAACGCCTTGTGGATAGCCAACGGCTAACACCACCTTCCCAACAGTTGATACTCCGGATCCAACTGTTGAGGTCTTCCTTTCCCGGGGGAGTATGACCTATGGTAAAGGTACTTTGGCTTAGCCCCGCCTATACAGGGTATGTGGTTTGCGCGTTCGCTACGGCGCTTAAGCACAATTGATCGTTGGTTGCATTAACCTTATGTGAAACAAACCCGTGTGATGAAATCCGCCTTCCGATGTGCCTTCGGCACCTTTCCAGGATTTCATCACCCACCATGCTATCGCCCAAGAACCGGCGATCAAAAGAAAACAACAGTTGCTTCATCTTTAGAAAATAAATTTCCATTTTGTGCAGGTTGTAGACAAGAGAGAAAATTGTAGATCATTCTCAACGGACATGAACAAGAAACTAGACTTGCCTGGTAACGAGTAGGTAGTGGAGTTCGATCGGTCTGCCTGCTGAACTTCAGCTTCTGATCAAGAGATAATAAAGTCCGATAAGGACTAATCCAATAAGGTTCCAAATGTGAATGCGATGACATGACATAGTATGCATGAAATGATGCATATATTGAAGTTATCATCAAATCCTTAAACTTAAACCTTTTTAATATTCCCCTAAGGATTTAGAATTCTCTAAGAGTAACTAGAGCGTTAAGTATTTCAGATCTTATGTTAATTTTTCCCATGGTAGTAATTAACCAATTCAGATTACTTCACTCAAAATTTATATTTCCATTTAATCCATTAACCTTGATATGAAATTTAGTTAAGAGCTTAAAGAAATTAACTTAGGGTTTAATCCTTTTAAAGAATATTTCATTTCACTCAATATAAAATAGTCTACACTTTTAGACGAGCCTAACTTCCTTCCCAAAAATTGATTCAACTTAGGAGATACTTTAAATTTCAATTTACCCTTTTACTAGATGCATATATATATATTTTTATACATATATATTCTCTTTTCCATTTTGTTTATTTCTTTTCATTTCCTTTTTTTAAGAAATTAGATATATATTCTTTCTTTTTAAATTTTTATGCCCTTTTTATTCCTTTTCCATTTTTTTCCATTTTCCTTTAATCTTCCGCCGACCGGCCCCTTTTTGGCCTAAACCGGTGCTTCCGACCCTTCAACCCGACTCTCTCTCTCTCACCTCTCTCACGTGCCCGACCGGCTCCATCTCTCTCTTCTCACCCAAATCCCTAGTTCCTCTTTCCTCAAACGCCCCAAGCGCTGCCGCCATGGCTCTTGGTCGCCCCTGCCAATGTGGCCTCCTCCTCCGCCCTCACGTGCACGCCGCCTCGGTCGCCTAACGCCGCCGGATGCTCTGCCGTGCCTCTTCTTTCTTCTTGCTCCCGAGTTGCGCCCGCCGTTTTCGGTCGCGAGTCCGGGCTCGGCTGGGGGTCTCGTCGTCCGGTGCCTCCACCCTTCGCCCGCCGTTCGGCTGCCTTGCTCTGGGATGGTCCCGCCGCCCCATCCACGCCCGCGCTGCCTGAGGTTGCCTCCCTCGGCCGCCGCCCGGGGTTGGCTACGGTCGGCATCGCAGCTACTTCACCAGAGCTCCGCCGGCCCGCTTCCCCCGCCGGCGGCGCCCTGGGCGGCCACTCTCCCAGGTAAGCCTTTTCCCCAATTCTAGGGTTCTTACTCTAGGTTGATTTGGTTGAAATATTTATTTCTTTGCAATCGGATTCAAAGATGCCTCAGGAGTTTAGTTCATGTGTGGGCTCGGTTGATCTTATATTGGGCACGGGTGATCTGTTAGTTGAATACTTGGTTAACTTGAGCTAGTACTTGCGGTTGTTCGATTCCTGAGCATTATTTGCTGCAATCTTTGCGATCAAAGTTTGGCATGCTCAATTTGTGATAAGAACAACCTACTACCTTGACCTTAGCTTGATTTATTCCCGTGCATATGTGATTCGGTTATTTGACTGGGAAAATAGATGTTTTGCTTCCTTGATTCTTAGCTTCTTTCTTGTTATCTAAAAGAACAGATACTATACTTGCTAGATGAGGTAAGAACAGATACTAACGTTTGGGCATTAGCTAACTAATGTCCATGCTGATTTCTGAAATATTTCTTGTGCATAGCTATAAGAGCAGATACTACATGTGTTGCCTATTTGGTTGTGTCGGTTGGGGCAGCTATTGGTTATGCCTCCTCCTGTGCATTAGCTCATTTAATCCAAAGGAACAGATGCTCTACATTTGATCCTAGTCTCTCTCTATTTCTATTCCTATACCTATGCATGTCAACTTCCTCAAAACTGACAGAACAGGTGCTTCTAATTTCGAGGACGAAATTTCTTTTAAGGGAGGTAGGATGTGAGAACCCTAGTTATGGAGTAATCGAGAGAGACGTGAGGTGGAAGTCGGTTCAACTCGCGCTGCTAAGTTGACCTAATTCTATTGAGGAGCATCGAGAGCTAGAGTGTGAAAGGGGGGATTTGTTGTGCATTGCATCATCCATAGCATGCAAGCGACTCATTTCATCTATCATTCATACGCATTGAAGATACATGCAACATTGAAACTTTATTGAATATATGAATAATGCAAATGCCATAATATAACCTTGTTACAAAATGGATAAATGAAGAAGAAAAGAAAATTACATGGCAATATTCTATCTATACAAAATCTAGACCTAATCCTCAAATCTTCGAGTCTTGAGCTGTAGTGGAGAAACGCCGGGAGTTGGAGGGGGGAAGAATCTTTGAAAATGTGGGCGACATCCGAGGTCGTTGAGTATATGCGCTCGAGACCGATTTGATTTTCACCATTGCTGTAGGAGGCAGGCATTCGAAAACAGAATTTTGAAATAAATGTGGTTTTATCGGCACAGTTCTGCCGACATCCGCAGGGTTAGCTGCGGGGGCAAAAGAGTGCCGATGACCTAAATAACTTTTCGCTTTGGAAAATAGTTTCGAAAACGTTTTTGGTTTTTAAAATTGTCCGAGAGCCACATGGCTAAGGCCCTCATCGGACAACCTAATATTTTGTGTATTAGAGAGAAGAGAGGGAGGAGTATTCAAAATAATTTTATTTTCTTAATCTAATTGCCTCCATGATTTTACTTTTAAAAAAAGGGAATTGCTTTATAAACCAAATTAAAGAGATAAAGCAGCCAACCATTCATGTTTATCCATCAACCCAAGGGCTCCTCTTCAATCCGCGTGGCCCAGAAGGCGCATTTATGCCTGTGTCGGGGCATTTAATGCGTGTGCCAGGTGCATTAAATGCCCGTCTATTCCAGTCCTTGCGGACCAAGGGCGGTTCCTGACGGTTTCCCATCCCCCCAAGTGATATGCCCTGTCAGCTATCAGTCTTGGAGGGAGTGGAGAGGTCTGACACCCCTTTTTGACTTTAAGGACGCGTTTCCGCGCGTCCATAGGCATGCCCTCTGCACTTGGTCCGTGGGGCCCGGGTATTGCAGCATAGCCCGTGTTGAGAGACGTCAAATCTTCATCTCTTGATACGCCCTCATCATGAAGATCCGATTCCAACCAAGGCGTGACCGGCACTGTTCCACTACAGTAAATCTCAACCACCGCCATGGCTTGCCCATGCCGGGTTTCTTTCACGACAAGCTTCATGGGCAAGATATTTACTTTCGGCCACTGTGGTAACCCCCGGATATATAAGGGAGAGCCGGGACCATGCAAAAGAGGACAGCGGATCGAGAGATAGAGAAAAGAGAGAGCTAAAAATTGACTGCAGTAGAATTGATAAAACCCTAGAGGAAGAAGAACAGTGGGGCTGGTGAAAGTGCATCCAGTCCCAGGAGTGTGGAGGATGATTATCTAACCCCAAGGTTGGTTTTGATGGTTAATGGCAACCCTCACCTGTATCTAATGTTTACAATGAGGTGAACAGGGGTTTAGATGAACAGGTGATCGATCAAGACAACATCTGAGTGATGATGAGGTGTAAAAAGAGCAAGGAACCGTGAAGGTCAGAAGGGCTAGCTGAGCTAGTCCCTGAGGCTCAGTTGCGAGGAAGCAGAGGCTGTGCTTGAGGGCAAGCGAGGTGATGGTGGTTTGATGGAGTTTAGGACGTGACTGCAAGCTGGATAAGACCTGGAGGAGCTAGGAAGCTGGTGGATCTACGTCAAGGGGTTCGCTGTGCGTCTTCAAGGGCTGTCGTCTTCAGATTGTTAGCTTGGACCGTGCCAAGATTCTGAGCGAGCTGGTCAGTGGCAGTGGTGAGTCCACTGTCCTCCTGAATCAGTTTTTAGGCTTGTAGTGAGCCGGCCAGTGTTGTGCTCAGGTGGCCCTGAGGCAACCGAGTCCACCTGAGTTTGGCATCTGAGACTCAGGTGGTAGCTCAGCCGTGCTAGTAGGTTACCTAGTGTATGTTAGCTGAGTCTCAGATAGGTGTGTCTGGTGGCTCTTTGTCTGACGTGGCATGAGGGTAACGGCTAGCTGCCAGGGCCCTATAAATAGGGAACCTGGGGAGGTTTCGACCTCAACCTTTACCTCTACCATAGAAAACACCCTGCTGTCGGAAGAAAGAGCTCTTAGTCTCCGAGAGAGTGTTTCCTGCGTGCATCCACAGTGTGAGAGACTGCTTTGCATCCTGATTGCTTCAGAACTGAGAGAGTTCATGTACTGGTTTCCTCCAAGAGTCTGAGAGAGCTCTTGGAGTTCGTTTGCTCCAAGACCGGGAATTGGAGTCGTGGTGAGCAAGTCCAAGTCTTGTGTGGCTGCATCAAGCATTTGTGAGGCGATTTGGGTCTGCTTGTCTCGCTGCGGTGAGATCAAAAAAGGATTCACACAAGATAAGTGAACGAGGACAGAACACATGGTTCAGTGCCGCAGTTGTGAAAGCAGCTTCCTCAACGGAGACGTATCACTGCTCAAGTGGAACCTCGGTAAAACAACGCCTTCGTGTTGTCTTCTCGCTTATGTTTGGTTTGTGTTCACGTGTGCTGATTTACATTGTCACTCTCTGCCTGCACACAAATGAGTTTCCCACCTGAGACTCAGTTAACACTAAGATCAAGTTGTCTCCTTTACTATTTTGTCTATCTGTTGCACACAACTGAGTCACTCACCTGAGACTCAGTTCGGCACATAGTTGTCTCTGCACTGCTCTGCTTGCATTTATCTGAGTTATCTACCTGAGAGTCAGTTGCTGAGTCAGCTGCTTAGGATTGGCCCCATTATATATTAGTAAAGCCCATTAGGTTTTAATTTTTATAGAGGTGACCTATTCACTCTAGTCGACTCCTGAGATCCTTTCAAGTGGTATCAGAGCTCGTGCTCATATTGGCTTAACAAGCCAGAGTTAAGGGATGTCGAATCTACAGAGGGTAGAGTTTCACCATGTTTGATGGCACTAACTATGCTTTTTGGAAGTGGAAGATGCAAATGCACCTTATAACAATCGGACCCAAATGTCTAGAAAATTGTCATGACAGGTCTAAAGTAGAGGTCAACAGCGCAAGAAGGTCAAGATGCGGGCCACATCGAGGCCAACAGGAGCGCAACGTGA
>JAGXJF010002177.1:0-63940 GCA_019208055.1 Stipa capillata
ATTAGGGCAGCGAAATGAGAAGCCAAGATGCGGACGGTGCTTCATAATTGGGGGCAACTAACATCATCAGCAACCATCAAACCCGAGAATTTCCAAGAAACACAAATCTCGCTAGACACAGAGTGTGCAATTTCCTTCAAAATAACTATTTCATGTGGATCTGAATATAAGACCGTACGACAGACAGGTGTTGCAACACCATGAAATGTGCTCTGTTGTAGTCATCTGATCTTTCCGATCGATACACATGTAAATTTTTATGCCCGATCGCACCTTTACCGTCGAGCCTGTCTGTGTGCCACGAAACTGGAACACCTATAGGTTTTTGATCACGCATGTAATCCGTGCAGAACTCGATGCCCTCTTTGGTAGCATAGCCTTAGATGATGCTACCTTCCGGATGTGCTCTGTTACAAACGTAGCGCTTGATAACCCCATTGTACCTTTCAAACGGGTACGTTGTGCAAAAACACGGGACCAAGGTCCAGTATCTCCGGGATGATATGGATCATGAGATGTACCATGACATCATGGAATGCTGGAGGGAAATACATCTCAAGTTCGCATAGTATGACAGTGATCTCAGCCTTCAGTTTCAGGCAGCGTTGCACCATGATTGACTTCTGACAGATAGTGTTGAAGAAGTTACAAAGATTCGTGATCATCTTGCGGACACCTGGCTCCATGATACCTCTAATTACAATAGGCAGTATCTGTGTGATTATTATGTGGCAGTCATGAGACTTCATGCCAATCAGTCGGTGAGTCTTCATGTCAACAAGTTTTCAGATGTTTGCGGAGTAACCCAAAGAAACTTTGACACCATAGAGGCATTCGGAAAGGCTATGGAGCTCGTCTCTACTCAGAGTGTAGCAAGCAGCAGGACAGCTGGTCTTGACTCTGATACCATTCTTCCCCGCCTTGCTCGTTTCTCTGGTTGCCCACAGCTCATGTCTTATATTCATGTGTTGCATGTTTGTTCGTGCCTTCGGTCCATCTTTTGTCTTGTCCGGAATGTTGAGCAAGAGACCAAGCAAGTTGTCACAGACATTTTTTTGACATGCATTACATCAATGCTGTGACATGTGTCTAGGTGAGGCCAGTAAGGCAATTCCTAAAAAACAGATTTCCTTTTCCAGACGCCCTTTACCGGCGGTTGTTTTTTTCTTTTTCCTGGCTCAACTTCATCCATTTCATTCAAGAGATCATAGATTTCTTGTCTGATCTTCTCGCGAGGCTTTGGACGAATTTCTTTTGCTCCGTCAAAACTTTTCGTGTCCTCTCTCCATGGGTCATTCATGGTCAACCACCTTCGGTGGCCCATGAACACGATTTTTCTAGAGCCCTCTAAGAAAACACTCGTGGTTTCTTCCATACACTTAACACATGCTTCGTATCCTTTGGTGCACTGACACATGTTGTTCCCGTATGCGGGATAATCTTGCACCGTTGTGAACAACAAGCCTTTCAGAGTGAAGAACTCTTCTTTGTTCGCGTCCCGGACCTGAGCCCCTTCTTCCCATAGCGTAGCTAGTTCGTCCTTCAGTAGTTGTTGATACACGTTAAGATCCATTCCAGGTTGTTTTGGCCCTTGAATGAGAATAGATAGGTGCATGTACTTCCGCTTCATGCACAACCATGGAGGGAGGTTATAGATCCAAAGAACAACGGGCCATGTGCTATGTTTGCTGCTCATGTTGCTGAATGGATTTATTCCGTCGGTACTCATACCAAACCTGATATTCCTCGGATCACTACCCAAATCTAGATATTCAATATCGATTGCCCTCCACTGACAAGCATCAGCTGGGTGTCTCAACACCCCGTCCTTTCTTCGCCCCTCTTCGTGCCAACGCATCAGCTTTGCGTCCTTCTTGTTACCGAATAAACGCTTCAAACGGGGGAGAACTGGAAGGTACCATACAACCTTTGCATTGGCACCACATGTCGCTTCTTCGTCATCATCGTCTTGGTTTCTGCCCCACTTATATGGAGATGTGTTGCACACCGAACATTTATGCAGCTCTTTATAGTCTTTGCAATAAATAATGCAGTCCTTCCGACAAGCATGGTGTCTCTCTACATCCAATCCAAGGGGGCAGACCACCTTCTTGGCTTCCTCGGTGCTCGTAGGCAACATGTTCTCCTTTGGAAAAATCGTCGCAAGGCAGTGTCTCATCGAAGCTTGCGTTTGGACAGTTGTGGGCTGCCTTGATCCTTAGAAGTTCTAGCGTGACTGATAGATGCGTGTGCTTAGGATCACAGCTGTGATATAGTGGTTTTGTCGAGTCTTCCATCAGTTTCGTAAACTTTGCAACCTCTCTTTCATCCTCGGGGTCTTCAACCACCTAGTCTGCCATGTGATTGTCCCTCAACATTTCAGCCAAATTGTTCCCCGTCTCTCCCGTCAAGTCTTCCCTACATTCAGAAATATGGTCTTCATCTTCTTCTGCGTCTTCATGTATGTCCTCTTCTTCTAAACATTCAGGAGTAGCTAAAATTTCTGCCTCCTCACCGTGACTTGTCCAACGTGTATAACCTTCCATGAAACCTCGAGTCAACAAGTGTAGCTACAACATGCCTCTCTCCCTGAAAATTATCATGTTCTTGCATACACAACATGGACAGCACATCTTGTTCGCATCCTTTTTCTCCCTATCTTCATCGGCCACATCTAGAAACTCATTCAAAGTATTGACGAAACTCCGTGTTGCCCTTTCGCCGTACATCCAACTTCGATCCATCAATCCCTACAACAACAAACTAATTGATTATAGTCCAAATTAACAAAGTAATCACAAAATTAATTCTCTTCTTTCATGTATTACATCGTACCAAAGAGAGCTTGATAGTGCCATCAAGGAGTAGACCCGAGAGCCTTCCAAATAGGGTAAGGAGAGAGAGGAGGGGAGGAGGAAAGAGAGGGGAAAATGGGTGGAGAGGAGGAGGGAGGGTTAAAAGAGATCTAGATCTAGATTGTATATCTAGGAGGAGGAGGGAGGGAGGAGGGGAGGGGGAAAGAGGGGGAAAAGGGGTGGAGAAGGAGGGAGAGGATTGAGAGAGATCTAGATCTAGGGTTTAAATCTAGAGGGAGGAGGGAGGGAGGAGGGGGAGGATGGGGAGGAGAACAGCATGGCTACCGCGCGCGCAGTCTAGGAGGCGCTTGCAGCTGGCTGTGTGAGGTGCGCGAGCTCAACGGCCAGCTGCGGGCGCCTCCCCTGTTTATATAAGTGCAGAATTATCACTGACGGGCAAACAAAAGTGGACCGTCAGTGATAAGTAGGCCCTCGAAGGGATTCCTGGAGCAACCTTCCGCTGATGGGCGTAAATTAACCCGTCAGTGGAAATCCTACATTCACTGATGGGCACATTAGGACAGGCCATCAATGAAGGTTGCCGTCAGTGATGACTTATCACGGACGGGTATAAAATGTACCCATCAGTGATAACTTAGTCATCACTGACGGGTAGAACTTTTACCCGTC
Organism: Stipa capillata; assembly: GCA_019208055.1. Classification (NCBI taxonomy): domain Eukaryota; kingdom Viridiplantae; phylum Streptophyta; class Magnoliopsida; order Poales; family Poaceae; genus Stipa; species Stipa capillata. The sequence continues at coordinate 3,486 of JAGXJF010002177.1, forward strand.
TGTGATGAGACTCATCACTGACGGGTAGAAACATGACCGTCAGTGCAAGCATCTGAATCGGCCAGTACTATTTTTCTGTGTTGATTAGCCTCAAGTCATTTTGCTTGCCACCTCTGAAAAGCAAAATAACACCCCAGCTGCATGTACAGCCTCTGCACAGCCCCAGCATGCGTAGGACAACACTACAAGAAACCTGTTAAGCCGTGACGGTTTTCTCGTGACGTTTTCATAAATCATCACAGATATTCCTTAGGCGCAACAGGTTTATTGTGACGGCGATGTATTTATGACGGACAGACATGACCGTCATAGTTGTGAGATACTAATCCGTCACAGATAGGGTGGGAAGATAGAAAATATTGGGCGGAAGAGGCGGGCTTGGGCGGGACAACACGCGCGCGGGAGATAAAAATCGAAGCGATTGCCCAAAACATTACAGAGGACCCAATTCCCCTCCCCTCGCCGCACCCAATTCCCCTGGCTCTCTCTCTCTCTCTCTCTCTCCCCCTTGCCCTCACCCGCTCGGCTCCACCCGAGCACGCCGTCGTCGCCCCTTTGGTTCCCCTTTGGTTCCCCCGGCCCGCCGCTCTACCCGGCGTTCCGCCGGTTACTTCGCCGCTCGGGTTTACCCCCTTGGCTGCCCCGCTGCCTCGGTCTCTTTGCCGTACCTCCCGAGGCGGTTCTTGCCTCGCCGCCCGGGACAGCGCGGGGCTCGGCGTCGCAGTTCGGCGCCGCCGGTACTCCTTCGAGTCCGCCTCCCGCCGGTGGCGGGGTGAGGTCTTCCACGTCGCCGGCTTCCTCCACAGGTAAGTATTCTTCCCCCTTTTTCCCTTTTCCACAACTAGGGTTCAACTCGGTGGATCCGGTGGCCATGTTTGATTTGATTTGAGTTCGGTTGAAAACTGATTTGGTCTACTTTGGTGCTATACCGATTACCAAGCTTGGTTTAGTAATTCCTAATTCCTGTTTGTTTCAATTAGGGCTCTGCCGAAGTCCTTCATTGACCCTATGTGGTTAGGAGTTGATTATTCAATTGTTTTGAGTAATATTATGCCGATTTGGTTGATACTAAGCTCTCTCCTGATTTATTGGTGATTAGCTCATTTAGTTTAATGTATGGATGCTTATGCTAAACTTGAACCCTTTGCTCGCTGCTACACTTCCTTTGTGACCCGAAGCTTCTATGCCATGGCGTGAATTACTCATGTCAAGGACTTAGGCTCCAGAACTGTTATCTACGGCTGACTCAATAAGTTATTGCTATGGCTGCCCTCTAGTTTGTGAATAGCTATACCTTTTAATCTTACACCACATACGTTGATTCATTTTACTGGAGGAACAGATTACCATACATGATCTTAGCTGATCCATTCGGATAGTTGTGCATTTGGGAAATCTGATTTAAGCTTACGAGCATATATGGTTCATACATACATTCTTTTAGAAACTGACAAGGATATATGCTACACTTGGTCTTAGCTATTTTCTGGTAAGAACAGATGCTCATTTGATGTGATTAGGTTCTTCTTTTTGCAATAATCAGATCTGAGAGAGTAATTCTTATAAGAACATGTTGTTACATTAGATCTTAGCTGGTTAAGGTTGAGAGGCATATGTGTGTGCTCAGAACTACTAAGATCAGATGCTACAATTGTTCTTTAGCTAACTCTTATGTAAGCATGGCTCACATATGAATGCCTTGAACTGATAAGAACATGTGTACTACATTTGATTTTGGTTGTTCTGTGATTCTTACATGTATGCATAGATCAGTTTTGTTTTTAATTGAAGAACAAATGTATTGCTTGATGCTAAACTGAATCCTGTGATAATTTACTTGCTTGAGAAAAAGGTTAGAGAATAGAAATCTGATAAGGACAGATGCTATTTTTGCTTTTGGCTAACTTAAATGTATGTATGGCTCATATTTAGATGCTTTAGAAATCTGGTAAGAACATGTATGAGTGGTTGGTTCTTAGTCATTTCTGCTTTCTACATGAATGCATATATCAATATCAGTTATTGAACTGCGAGAATAGTTGCTTTTACTTGGTTCATTATTCTATTTCTGATTAGAACAATGCTCTACTTAGCTTCTCTCTGTTTCCTTTATTTATGTGTCAGTGTGTTCGGCTAAAGGAACAGATACCAGCTTAAGTCTTAGCCCACTTCTGTGGCAAATAACTGAGAAAGATTTGGGAAATGGTGTTAACTAAGATAAGAACAGATACACTATACTGCTGCCTTTTTGTTGCCTTAAAGCACATGATGATACAACTAAGAAAGAACTTTGAGAAAAGGTGCTAAGAAACCTAATGAAAACAGACTACTACCCATTGTTGCCTATTTGATGCCTTAAGAACTATGAGTTTTGTAAATTCTTTTTAAAACCAAATTATGGAGGCAATTTAGAATAGGAAAACTAAAATTATTTTAAATACTCCTCTCCTCTACTGCTCAAGATGTCGAAGCTTAGGTTTAGCTGATGTATAGGTAGAAATATTTCAATGTAATTTTTATCTTCTTCTTCTTCTTTATCCATTTGTAATCACCAATTGTTGTATCATGACATTTGCAATTCCTTTTAATCAATAAAGTTTAATTTCAATCATATTTGAACATATGTGAATGATGAATGATGGGAATCAGTGAGCTGGACCAAACAGACTACTGGGCTGGACCAAAAAATGGCTATGGATTGGACCGAAATAAACCTGTTGCCTAAAAAAAAGAGCTAATGGGCCGGGCTGGATTGCCTGAAAAAAAGAGCTAAAGGGCCGGGCTGGTTGCCTGAAAAAAGGGCTAATGGGCCGAGCTAGATTGCCCAAAAAATGGACTAATGAGCCAATAGAAATAAGTGGGCCCAAAACCATATTGGGCCGTACACAACACAGGCTACGTTGACTGCCACGTCGGATCCACGTAGATGCCACGTCATGTAAATCCGTGACGGTTTAGTCCGTCACAGAGTCCCGGGCTTGGCTAGGGCCTCGGGGACTGATCTGTGACGGTCTGGGGAAACCGTCATGGAAGGTGCTACGGTCAATCTATGACGCGATATACATGACGGATTTTAGAACTGTCACAGATTGGCATCCGTGACGGTTTTGAACACATTTGTGATGGTTTCAATCCGTCACAGATTAACAGGTCTCTTGTAGTGCAATATATATCACAAGCATCCACAACACAAATTAAAGAATTTTTTGCATCTCAATTCCACATCTCAAATTTGACAAGTCCACATCTCAAAATGTACAACACATTCGACATCGCACAAGTTGCTAAAGAATTTTGCACATCTCAAATTTGATAAGCCTAAACTTTACAAAAGAACAATACAAAATCAGTTTCATATGGAAACGAAATAACTAGGGCTTGGTTCATGGGTAGAAAGTGCTCGGGCTTCATCCTGACCTCTGACTAGAAACGGACGCATTAGAATGCGATATCTGCTTGGGTTTCATCCTGACCTCTGATCCAAGCACACACTCATGTCAGTCACAATTCACAATTTACACACAATTAAAGATACTTGTTAGTTAGATACTTACTCGAGCTGATGTCGCGGCACTTCTACATGCCGAGTCTAGCTTCACCCTACAATTATTTATACTTATTAATTAGATAATTTTTCTATTTTGAAAGATTATGTTTTTTGGTTCATGCTTACCCCAAAGACACATGGCGTCGTTTGCAGGGACTCACTGGCCGAGATATCTTCTCTGCCTCTGAAATAAATAAGCAATCGACGTCTAATTGTTTCTTTAACCTAATCAGCATATAACAAATAAGTAGAGAGGTCTGGAAGGTAATACCTAGCGGAAGGCGTCGGATACTTCATGTAGTTTTCTTGTGCAGTGTAACCACAATAGAGTGTCGTCACCATTGTGACATTGCATTTACACTGCACAAGACACTCTTTCCGAAAAAAAGTGTCTTGTGCAGTGCAGCGCAGTGTCACAAACGCGACAGAGATGAAGACAAGTGCCTGCGCATATACAGGGTTAAAAACAAGCTAAATAAGTTAGGGGCTAGAGTATGTCTAACTCTAGCAATGACCTAGCATCAGACCTACGCAAACCACACTTAACACACGTTAATTAAAATGGTAACGGGAAGATGCACTTAATTTTCCCTATTGTGATCCACGTTAATTAAAAGGAATGCTAATTATACTCAAATTTGTTTCCTTATATAATATGTAGTCAAAATTCATCGTTGCCCTTGAATGGTATAGGGTAATCTCTTACCTCCTAAAAGGTAATAGAAATATTAACCATTGGATTTTCTGAAGTCTAAAATAAATCGGGTGCGTCTTAAAAAACTCTCTTCGAAGTAATATATGTACACATGCATACAGCTATAGCTAGCTACCAGTTTTTGCATGAATGATCTTCTTATCCCATTTACAATGTCAACAATGCAAAGTTGCACAGCATTGGTGCAGATTCTGATGATCGCATACGTGTTATAAGAAACGTACTCCTATACCCTAACCATGCATGCCGGACAAGATCAGGAGAGGAGGAGGCAGCGACCGTATCTGGGCTCGGGGAGGAGATGCCGGGGCCTGCGGCTGGGGCTGGGCTCGGGGAGGAGGCGGCGACCGGATCCGGGCGCGAGGAAGAGGTGGCGACCGGATCCGGGCTCGGGGGCACTCGGGGAGGAGGTGGCGGTCGGATCCGGGCTCGAGGAAGAGGCGGCGACCGGATCTGGGCTCGGGGGGCTCGGGGAGGAAGCAGCGACTGGATCCGGGCTCAGGGGGAGGCGGCAGCGACAGCGTGGTGCGAAAGAGCAAAGCTAGGGTTCGACGAGCGGTGAAAAATGACAAGTCCCATATTTTATAGATAGAAGAAGTCATCACTGACGGGCCAAAATTATGCCCCTGGTCAGTTTTCTACCCGTTCGTGATGACACTGGAAGTCATCACTAACGGGTCAGTTTTCCTACCCGTCAGTGATAAATGATGTTATCACTGACGGGTGGAAAATCTACCCGTCATTGAAAGTCAATCACTGATGGGTAGTTTTCCTACCCGTCAGTGATGAAATCTTTGAAAAAAGCTTTCAAGCTCATGGCATAGGTGTCACTGACGGGTAGAAAATCTACACGTCACTGAAGTGATTTCACCACTGATGGGTATGAGTTACCCGTTAGTGATACCGATTGTGGATGACTTTTTTGTACTAGTGTATTGGGCCCGTCAGTAGAAGTTGGCTGTCTCGCCTTCTGCATCACAGGTACTGACAGGCCCGAACTCGCCCGTCAGTGTTTACTCTAATCAGCGACGGGCCTTCTCGTGCCCGTCAGTGATGGTCATGTAGCAGAAGTGTTTTCTGAGGTAATGAGTTCCCAAACTCCTAGTAGAAGAGCCACTTCACAAGGGTGATTAAACCTAACAGCTCTATGATGACTCTGGAACCCTACCCACGCCATGTGCTTCAATAACATACACGCAAGGCACATGAGGCATGTGAGAACAAACAAGTATCACAACAGCAACTCTACGATTGAAACTGCAATAATACTAGTTGTTCTTTAAAACTTAACAACATAGTTCACACAGAGAGTTGATTACACAGCGGAAGATTAAACATGGCTAAGAAGCAGAAAAGGTAGGGCCAAAAGATGGCAGCAAAACAAACCAAGCTGCCGAACCCTGGACAGGACCACTGCCTAGGATTCCCAGCGACTAGCCGTCGTGGGCGTCGATCTCTATATAGAAACCATCCGTTGAGGGGATGATTTCCTCTGCACAAAATTATCAATAACTGCAAGGTGAGTACAAAAATTATACTCCGCAAGACTTACAAGGGAAATTGTGGACTATTTTGCGGAAAGCTGATTATCCATTTGACAATACTTTTTAAGTAGAATGAAATCGACTACTGGATTGCTTTTAAAGGAGATGAGTCGAATCTTCATACAGAAATCTATTGCAACCACCGAACACTTAAACCCTCGATTCTTCCTCAACCACCAGGGGGAAGCAATCGCTAACTCCTCAATCTTAGAGTTGGCATGTTTTAAAGTATTGTTGTAGTTGTCTAATTCAATGCGGATTCTTACCAAGTTGTCCATAACCGTGGACATGGCTATTCGAATAGTTTAAACCCTGTAGGGATGCACATCTTTACCTACACGTATCAATCGACTCTTAATGCCAAAGATACACTTCACGAGGTGTGTTAGCAGAGTGTGATTGAACACAGCCTTTTTATAATATTTTTGACTTAAGTATGAGCCGCCCTAATGGGCTAATCCGTGTACACCAGTCTGGCCGGTACCCCAACACGGTCCCAAAAGTTGTAGCAGGTGATACATCCCCGGTCCCGGACCGTGTGTACCCCTTACACCTATATTGAGACACCACACCACATCCTTTTTCACTCACCCAACAAATGGAAATAGCAAACTATGCAGCTCATGACTCAAGTCTAGATAAATTATTCGGTCGTGGGTGGCCCATTATACCACCCGTGTAGAACTACGCAAATCTTGGTTCAAAAGGACACCGAGAACCGGTCCTTGTGGGAAAAAACGAGACAACCCACCATGCTCCCAGCCATGGCCTCTTGTCTAAGCTCGATCATTATTAATCAAGTTCATTATTTTACCTCCCGGTGAACACCCACCTACCACTTAACCCACCCAGAGTGTTATGTTTTGTCTGCCATCCAAGGAATTACAACTTTTACATGACTAAGCATATCTAAGCATCATTAACTATATAAGTAACTTGGAAGCAACAACTATACTACTCTAAATAGGTTGGGAGGGGGTGGTGGTGTTGATTGAGCGACAAAGTAAGTTATGCAAGGAATAAAGCTAGCACTTAACATAAAATATAAGTTGAACGTATGCGATAGGGTTTTGGAAGCAATTAATAACTTGCAAATAGTAGGATGATCGCAAAATGTTCAAAGGGTTGCTTGCCTTGCGGTTCGGCTATTAAGCCTTGTTCCTGCTCAGAATTATATGCTTCAGGATCTTCCGGCTCTATCACAATGATGGACATAAGCATGATATGAAATGTATGCCATGCATAGAGGATTCAAAATGAACACTAATGCAAGTGGAATCAATTTAATCGGAGTCCGGATGCTCGAGATATCGCGATCCGACGATCGGGAAAACCCTAATTTGAGTTTTTAGCCATTTACATTTTTCCTAGCATGCAAACATGTATGAAAATGACATAATTGAGTAGGTCTCATTTTTCTAAACATTTTGATATATTATTTGCATTTTTCTGATTAAAAATGGATTTTCTATGAATTTTCTGAGATTTAATCAATTTAAATACCCTTTTTATTTTCTCAGTAAGTAAAATTAATATTAAATAATAAATATTTTTATTACTCATTTATGTATTAGCCTCAGAGACTGACATGTGGGTCCCATGGTCAACTCTGGTCAAAGTTGACCGAGTCAATGACAGGTGAGGCCCACTTGTCATATATCCTTTATTTTCTTTATTATTTTATTTAAATTCTGTCGGGTGGGTCCCACATGTCATACACAGTGTTAAAACCAAATTCAATTAGTGCATTAGTTACTGTCATTAATGTGTTGGATTAGCATTAATGACCAATCATTAGCATTAATTATCATATTAATTACAAATTAAGCATTAATGTGCTAGATTAACACTAATTACTAATCATTAGCATTAATGATGTAATTAATCAGTCGGATTAGCATTAAATTGGTCATAATGACCCTATTAAATGGGTCGACCGGTCGGTTTACCGTTGGGCTCAGCCGGACCGAGCACTCCGGATGGTCCGACCGGTGGTGGGGCTACCGCCGGCGACAGTTAGCACAACCGCGACGTGGGGTTGGGGAAGGGGAGCAGCAGCGTGGCGATGTAAGGCGGCGGGGCTTATTGGCGAGCGACGGGAAGCGACGGTGCGACGACGGGGGTGGGACGGAAGCAGCGGCCGAGGCGGAGCGGCATCGGGGCGGGGCGGAGGCGGCGGCCGAGGCGGGCGGAGAGCGTGAACAGTGGGGCAGAGGAGCACGGCGGCAGGGCGCTCAGGTCGGGCAGAGAGGCGAGCAGCGGGGCGGAGGAGCACGGCGGCGGGGCGCTCAGGTCAGGTGGAGAGGCAAGCAGTAGGGCGGAGGAGCACGGCGGCGGGGCGGCTCGGGTTGGCGGAGAGAGAGAGGTTGTGGGGTGGGGGAGAGGGAGAGAGGAGTGCTGCTCGGGGGAGGGGGGAAGAGATAAGGAGGAGAGCGGCAGAGCTCCTGAAGCAGGAGGTGGCGGCGGGGTGGCCCGGCTGCTTGCCACGGCAAGCAGCTCGTTGGCAGCCCTGGGTGGCGACGGCGGGGATGAGGACGGGGAGGAGATAAGGGAAAGGGGGAGCAGGCTGAGCGGGTCGAGGGCAAGGTAGGCCGAGCGGGCCAGGGAGGGAGGAGGCCCTGGCAGGACGGCGGAGATGCTGGGCCAGGGCCCAGTCGGGAGGGGAGGAGAGACAGCGTGGGGGGAAGAAGAGAGCGGGCCAGACTGGCGGAAACGGGGAAGAAAGGAATGGGCCTTGAGAGGGCCCATCCAGGGAGGGTTTTAGATTTAGGTTTTATGTTTTTATTTTTCTATTTTCTTTTGAAATTTGTTTTACAAATTTAAACAATTCAAAGACCCCTTTAAGGATTCAAATTCCAATACAATTTTTTTTGAATCATGCACATGCTATGATGCACAATAATATGGCAGTAATCTTAGGGATGTTACACCTAAGACTAGGCTATTACATCAATAATTAATGACCGCTAGACAAACATTACAATAGACACTCCACAGAAACCAATGCTGGCCTTAGCGCCTTTCACATCTGCACCACGAGTTGAAACCTCCGCCATGAGAGAGAAAATCCAACTCCGCAAAGAAGCACAGAGCTAGGCTGCCCCAGCTTAGGAGAAGGACAACGGCCTAACAGTAGTCGCAAACCACCACTTCACACCTTCAACAAAGGCACCCCCGCCGGGCTAGGGTGTCGTCTCCCCCCACCGAGTAGGCTAGATCCAACGTGACCCAAGAAAATAGGGAGGAGATAACCTTGGCAGGCTTGAGAAGAGCACGCAAGACACCCTGCCCCATGGTGTAGAGATGCTAACCACCAACTACCCCCAATATCCTAGGTGTTGCACTGGCGCCACACATTACCGCACCCCATGTCCATTGCAACGAATACCCAAGCCATATCATCGGCAACTACCCCCCACAATGTGTAGCTGGCTGGCGTCTTGACATTGCTGAGGCACCCAAACATCGACAAGCATAGGCGTCTGAGCCACGCCGCTAGGAATAATGCAACACAAGTTCCTCTGCAATTTGCTGCTTGTGCCACCCAGAGTCGTAATGCCATTGTGGACCTGCTTGCTAGAGCCAAGACGTGTCCCCACCAAAGCCAGCAAGCGGCCAGCTGCAGTCCACATGGGTGCAGCAGCACGCTTGCTACGACCCCAACCTCTACCCAAATCCACGACAACGACATTGGCAAGCAGCAGCAACCTCCCAGTAGTGTCCATAGCCACGCTAGCCCACGACCTTTGCTGGCACACAACAACACAACATAGAGATCCATAGGCCGCGTGTAAGGAGGCTCTGCTCGCAACTTCAAAAGTCTCAAAGCCACGACTCATGAGCCTACCACGAGATCGGCAGTGGAAACCTACATGGTAGGCTCACCCAAGTTCCCTCGAATGCCCTAATCTAAGGTGTGTAGAATCTAGAGGGAGTTGTACTGCTTCTCTAAGTTTCAGATGATGAATACTTTGCCACAGAGTTTGTTTTTAGAGTTGAATGTTAGGTTGTAAGAATTCAACATTCATGTTTGAAATGTGTATATCAGATGTTCTGGTATTCTGATCGAAACTTCTGATGTATTTCGGAAGATCTGATCTCGACTATGTTTTTAGCGCTCTGGAAAAACCGGAGGCTCCGGTTTAATGATTGGTAATTCCGTTGTGTTTTGGAAGTTCTATGATTCGAAGTCGAAATTCCCGAGTTTGAAGTCAGAGGCTCCAACTTCCATTTCTGGAGGCTCTGAGTTCAGGTTCTCGACTCGGCTTCAGTGAATGTCTGGTGGATTTCCAGATCGTGTCTGTGGAGTCGAAATTGAAGTCGGAGGCTCCGACCTTCAATTCTAGAGGCTCCGAGTTCAGGTTCTGGACTCGGCTTCAGTGAATGTCTGGTGGATTTCCAGATCGTGTCTGTGGAGTCAAAATTGAAGTCGGAGGCTCCGATCTTCAATTCTGGAGGCTCCGAGTTCAGGTTCTGGACTCGGCTTCAGTGAATGTCTGGTGGATTTCTAGATCGTGTTTGTAGAGACGAAATTGAAGTGGGAGGCTCCAACCTTCAATTCCGAAGGGACCAAATTCAATCTTTGGTCTCAGCCCCCAGACCGCGGATGTGAGGATCGGAGGTTCTGATCCAGGAACCGAATGTTTCGATAGTGAAAACTTTTTGACCACGTGCTTTCTGATGAATTAGAGTTTGGTCAATTTTTCTCGTAAAAATTGATGGAATTGTTTTCTCGACTAACTTGGGTCAAGTAGAAAACTTGTGCTCGCAACCAGTTTGCTTGTCTACTAGTGTGCAGAGTTAATGAGTGCGACGGTGGTTCGGACACAAGGATCGGCATGATGCCTAGAGGGCAGAGATGTGATCAGGTTGGTGGCGACGACATCGGGTGGCTCAAGACGGAGCCTTAGCGGATAAGGCAAAGGCGGAGACAAGACGTGAGGACCAAGTTGGTGCGATGACACTTTTGTAAAAGTGTAGACACCACCGAAGCAAAATCAAAGAAATCGCCGCGGTGGCCAATGATGCGGTTTAGGATTAGACTTGCAGTGGTAAGGAGGTTTGAGGGTGGATAGGTGGCTTAGACGCTTTGGGATACGTGCTAAGAGCCCTATGCCCTTAGACGAGCTTTAAGGCAAAAGTGGAGAGGGGTATGCCCCTTCCACTATAAATAGGAGATGGTGGGTTTGTAAAACCCTAACTTTTAGACAATCCTTTGTAAGAGCTGTTTAAGAGAGTTTTGTCTCAGCGGAGAGGCTTCTAAATATCAAGAAAATCAATACAAGAAGAGTTTCAAGAAGAGAGTATGTGTTCTTGAGATTCTCTCTCCTCTCTCTCTTTCTCTCTCTTTTGGATTTTCGTTTTCTTGCCTCTGTCTTTTTGAGATCTCTTGGATATGGCAAGTTAGTGATGAAAGATCATGTTCATGTTAATTCCATCCTAGCATACCCGAAGAATCTCTCATTTCCATCTTGATCTCAGATCTATATTAGAGGAAAGGCAAGTCTTTGGGGTTTTCAAATTTCATTCTTTTTGAGGATCCAATCTTGTCTTATGGGGCTTGGAATATGTTGCTAGGATATGTGAGATAATTTCGTGTTAATTCCTTATCAACATACCTCACAAGGTCCTAGAAATCAAGGATTTGATTTTCGCTCATCTTATTAGCTAGGGCTGGTTTTTGAAGTTAGAAAACAGCAGAGAGTAAATTGGCATTTTCTCTTAGCACAGATAAGATTTGGACGTGATTCCAATTGGAATAGCTTTATAATTCTCTTGTCTACCAATGTGCAAAATTTCGTTCAATTCCGTTAGGTAGATCAAAATCTACGAACGTTTTTTCGAGAGACAATCTGCTACTTTTGCTAATATCGGAAGCTCCGACTTTCTCGCTCTGGAAGTTCTGATCCACATCGGAAGTTTCGACCTGGAAGTCAGAAGTTCCGTTTTTCTAGAGAGTTCAGAAATAGGGTTACTTCGGAACTTCCAGTAAGGTCAAAACTTCCGATATTTCTACTCTGGAACTTACGATCTGTCTGGTTTTGGCTCCACTGATTTTGATTGCTTTTGTCGATCGTTTCCAATGCATTCTCTGATTTGAATACATTGCATTGTGTTCTTATTTTTAGAAGAAAAACTGAAACCAAAATTCACCCCTCTCTGTCGGAAGACACTGATCCAACAAGGTGCACTACCCAGAACTACGGCGCTTGTCAGAGCAAACCTTGACCACCTTGCGTACTGGCCAACGTGAAGGAGGGAGTTCCCCGCATGCCAACTTTGCTGCAAGGGAGGGGATTCACAATCGCGAAGTGCTGACCATCACTAGACATGCCCAACCAAACCAGATCTGCACCTTACAATGGGATCTACGTTCAGGTAGCATCACCAAATAGTCTACAGCCACCGAGGTCGTGTCGCCCACAACTACCTCGGCCAGATCCACTAGTAGGCTAACAACATGCACCGGCCACGTGATGACTGCAACTATGAGGGATAGAGCCGCTCCGCACCACGCCACTAGCCTGATAGCAGCACGAGTCGGTCGAGAGCCTGACACACGCGCGCCATGCTACCCAATCGAGATGACTGCATGCCTCGCCTTGTCTTGCTGCCAGCGACCAACATGAGGACAGAGCTAGGCAGCAGGGAGTCGACACAAAGACAAGAGGTAGGGCTCCTCCTCACGCGAGCTAGCCGGGCCACCCCAAGACTGGCACTACTATAGAAAATGTCATCGCACACGGTTAAAAAAGCTCATCGCATACGGTTCTAACGACCGTCACCACCGGCTGGTCACCGATGTGAGGTGCACATCACACACGGGTCTAGACACGTATGCGATGATAGCCACATCGCACATGGTCCAATTGTACAACCGTGTGCGATGAGCTTCCACATCGCACACGGTCCAATTGTACAACCATGTGCGATGAGCTTCCACATCGCACACGGTCACGGAAAAATGAACGTGTGCGATGTGCATGCGGAAACAGGAGCGTGTGCGATGAGCAGTCACATCGCACATGGTTGTTACCTCCGCGCCATGTGCAATGACTAGCCACATCACACATGATCATTAATTACCACCAGTCTGTGTGCAATGACTATCCTCATCGCACACGGTTAGGCTCGGGAACGTGTGTGTTTGTGAGCACTTCACACACGGGTCTTCCGTCCGAACCATGTGCGGACAACAATAGGAATTTATTAGGCAACAATATCATTTCATAGAATTCATCAGCCACATTCACAGAAATATTCATCAGCGATACACAGGTTTCATCCATGAACACAAAGAAAAGAAAGACCTTACAATCAACGAGATTTGAATTGTCCCTTTTTCGCTATGACTTGGCAGACGAAGAAGTGGGCAAACTGCCCTCTAACTTCAGCAGTCTTGGCATGGCTCAATGCTCTTTCATCCATCAAATTCAAAACCTGCACACGAAGTAATTACATTCAAATTGGGTGCATCTAAAGAGTCAAATCTTGAGAGTCTCATGTAGTACTAACCGTAGGGAGGCTAGCAATGTCTTTTACCCGCGAACTCAGGACGACCCTCATCATTTGCTTACAAATGTAGAAACACAAATGTTCGTTCTAGGTGGCTGTTGATTGCACTAAAAAGTTATTGAGGAATTACAGCATCAATTTAGACATCAATTAGCATTACTTAGCATTTAGGAGGAATGTTGTATCTATTGTTACCTCAATGACGTCGGTCGCGTGTTGCAAGACCTACAGGTTTCCCTTTGGTGAGCACCTCCCTCCACGCTTGACATACTCAATGAAAGCACTATTCAAGAAATTACAAATTCCCGAGTAGTCACGAGCTGGTGACTGAAGGAGGGAATTAAGGTGGACAGCTTTGCTCCATTTAGATATGATGATAATTAAGATCCAATGTTGTCTGCAAATAAAGAAATCACAACCCGTGTGGAATAATGACAATGGAGGTACAACTAATGTATAAAAACACACTTACTCCTGGTTGTATGGAAGTAGAATGGGATATTTGTCCTATTGAGATATCAACGCCTCGACAACATAATTGAATATCCTTTCCTTATTCCCCTCCATTTGTTGCTGTGAGACCAACTGTGGGTCCAAGAAACCACCGGTTCTTTTTAGGTTTTGCATTCAATCATCATGTGCCTAAGCATAGCAAAGAAAAGAGTTCTCATTTAGAAAACAAAAGAGAGTTGCCGAAATGTGAAATTTCATTGTAAAATACTTACAATGTGAAGCACCTCATGAGGGAGGCATCAATCATACCCAGGTTGAAGAGGAGGAACAAGTCCTCGAAGTCCACCGTGTAACAATTATCTAAATCATGAAGGAAATACTCCTTCTTGAAGAACACGGGAATGCTCAACTCATCAGCTCTACATAGTTTCATATATTGCTCATGGAGCTTTTGGCAAAACAAACCTACAGCCACCAGGTCTCGGGGGAGTAGCAATGGTTCTCCTTTCTTGTACTTGCGTGCTTGCTCCGCTAGGGGGAACATTCGGTCAAATTATTCATCACTTAACCCCATCTCCCACCCCTTGGCCTTGGCCTTGCCCTTGTCTTTGCCTTTTGGCGGCCCTCTCGTACTCTTATTCTTAATTTGGGGGGGTGGCGGTAAGTCAAGAATTGGGAGTGTCAGAAGCACTAGCACTGTCTTGGGTGAGTCTTGAGCTCGTGGGTTTGAAGGCAGCTTGGACCGCGTGCTCAAGAGGACCTGTGGTGAGAAGAGCGGCTCAGATGCTAGTCCCAATAGTGGCGAAGCAGTAGGCGGTGGCGAAGTGAACTGTAGAAGCTGTATGTCCTTCTTCAGTCACTGGACGAATGACAACTCCGCTTGTCCCAAGGCCTGGTGTTCCACATCCTCGCTTATGTGAAAGAGTCGGAGTCTCTACTTTATCGATGGTGCACTTAGCAAACTCAAGCTGTATCGGTACACCGTGGATCGTAGCTCTCTCAGCTAGCGGATGAACCATCCCGTGCGCTGCCACCAAGGGAAAAGCCATGTGCGTTGTTGGCACTTGTAGCTTGCACCTCATCAACCTCGTGATGTCATCGACTAGAGACCTAGCTGTCTCAAGAAGGTCTTCTCCCCCATCAGGAGTTGACGCACAACTACTCCTACGTGCACCAGCGCTTGGTTGTGCAGGAGGTTCCAGTGCTTGTGCTCTATACTTCTCCTCCCACACAGCCCTTTCTTTTGCCAGCCTTTCCTCCATCATGCTGGCAAACTGGGCAAGTAGCTCTTGTTTGATTTGCTCCTTTTTCTACTCCGTTCTCGCCCTTTTCCTCGCATGCATCTCCTCGGGGTCCTGTGGGAAGGCCTTCCTATGACTAACATTGGTCCCTATCGCCCAAGAATGACCTGAGGGCTCCTTGGTTCCCAAAACGGCCATGAGAATGTTATTAGACCCTTGGGGCTGGAACGAGCCTTGCGAAGCCTAGACAGTCAGCTCTTTCTGCAAATAAAAACCTATAATTAGTAACTAAGTCATACGATATGGTAACTATAGACCGAGTACTAAGTGAGGTAGTTGCTCTTACCATGGATTGGTACACTTCCTGGTCTACTGGGTTGGGCAACACAACCTGACCCGAGGAATCAGTTGTAGACCTCGCTCCTAGAAAGTCTCTTGCCTAATCTCCCGCAACATCAGGAAAAGTCTTTGGTCCCCCAAAGGCGTGCGTTTTCATCCTCCTTGTCCCAAATTTTCCGCTTCCCGTAGTATTCTTTGACCCCCATTCTATAGGGGTGCTTGTTCTTCGTGATTAGATCCTTGCCTACCTCACTCCTAGCTAGTAAATTCGGCGTTCACCGAATCTCCATAAATCTAGCCCACTGCTCAGGCAAGGGATCCTTATTCTCCTTCATATACTTTTTATGGAACACGTACTTTAAATTGCGAAAAGCATCCTTCACCTTAGGAAGGGCACATTCTTCCACCTGCCTTTTCCATTGCACCGGCACCCTAAAGTGTGACATTATCTCAAATCTCGCGCTCCTCCTTACTAACCTTCTTCCGACCGTCCAAGTCAATGTGGATTCTTTCCCTTACCACTGCACCACACATGGTTCGGAACTTCTTCTCTGTTCTTTTTGGTTCGGTAGGAGCCCTAGTTTTTTCATCGATTGTCTCCACTTGCCATACTCCTTTGAGCTTCTTGCTTGGTTTCCTATTTCCTCTTCCCTTTTTTACAAGTGCTTGGGTTTCTATTGCAGTGATCCCTTCTAGCTGTGATGATGTGTTCTCATCGAACTCTCTCGCTGAAGAATCCGCCTATTCATTGCCGGAAGTCATAGTTTCACAAAAAGAGAATAAATAAATAGCACACAATTAACATATTGCCTAATGCCCTAAACCCATATGATTTAGCCCTAATTTGCCACTAGATGTGAGGACGCTGAAAACCCTAACCTATCGGTGACGGTGTCGGGGAGGCGGCGCTCTGGAAGGGGAGCATGGACGGCGGCAAGGAAGGGGAGCTCATGGATGTTGAGGTGGTCGGGGATGTGGAGGTAACACTTGTAGACGGGTCGGCGGCGCTCCGGGAATGGGTCGTCGAGGCGCTCGGCGAGGCGGTCGTGGAGGCGCTCGGGGACGGGAAAGCGGCACTTGGGGATGGGGAGGCGGTGCTCGTGGATGGGAAGGCGGTGCTAGTGGACGGGGAGGTGGTGCTCAGGAAGCGGAGGAGGAGGTAGTGGAAACTGGAGCGAGGCGGCGCGAAGACGAAACGTTTGAGGAGAAATTTTGGATCAACTCATGGGGTGCATTTATGAACAAACACCATCTGACACGGTCTTCTGGTCGCGCCTGTGTGCGATGTGTCTCAGTGCGTACACGTGTCTCTATCGTTTCACTGTGCACAATGTGCCTCACAATGCACACGGTTCTCATCGTTCGACCGTGTGCGATGTGCCTCTGCTCACAACACACATGTGTCTCTGTCGTGTCACAGCAACAACAACAGGATTTATCTTTCCACACAATTCATCAGCCACATTTATAGAATTCATTCACCAGCCAAATATACATTTCACACGATAATTTCACACAATTCATTCACAGAATAATATATATATACATGAGCAAGTTCAACATATATATAACTTCAAACACATACTTAAGATATATATACATAATTTATAAAATGAAAATAGATAGCTAAAAGTTCTCGAGCGGGTGATCTTTGTCCAGGGGCTCTGGCTCCAGTGGGGTGACCGTACGGATCATGAAGAAGCTCACCATCTCGGCACCCCACTGGATGTACTTCGTGTGGAGGCGACGGACGAAGGTGTGGCGAGTGGTGCGCTTCGACCCACTGGAAGCACAGTAGACGAGGAATGGCCTCGGCTCGTGGTGTGCTTCCATGATGAACTTTGCCTGTGGGTACTTCTTGGCTAGTACACAGTGGACGACGAAGGCGCCGGAGTATCGTACACCTACAATGTACGCACAGAGGAGGGTGCCCTCTGTGTCCCCATAGCCACACTCGATGGCTTTAACCGTCTCACGGGAGAGGAGCTCTACCAAGTTGTCAGAGGCGCATCCAGGTTTGTGCTTGATCGGCGACGGAGGAGGCGACGGAGAAGGCAACACCCTCTTGCGCTTCCCTGCCGTGCGGGATGAGCTACCGACAGGCTCCATTCGGATAGGGAGGCGGTGATGTTTGATGGCTGAAATCAAAGAGAGGAAGAAGAGGCGGTGATGTACGAGAGGTGCTTGCTTTTGACGACGTATAACACTAGACGAAAACATTATATATACACACATCGGCGCAACTCCTCGTCTCTCCGTGCAAACCGTTGTCTCCCACTAATTCTCAACCAGCGCAACCCCTCGTCTCCCGCCACCTCGTGTACCAGCGCAAACCCTCTGTCTCCTGTCGCCTCGTGTATCGGCCCGCCAGTAACGTATAATTTTGCAACTTGAACCTACGTCGACCCTCGAGGCGGTCACATCGCACACGGTCAATACCTTCGTGCCGTGTGCAATGATTAGCCACATCGCACACGGTCATTGCCCACGAGATGTGTGCAATGACTAGCCACATCGCACATGGTCAGGAGCTCAGGAACATGTGCGTTGGTGACTGGCCATGCACTAGTATGGCGCTTCTCCTCGCAGCCGTGGCCGTGGTCAGGGCCAATAACACAGATTAAATAGACATTTCAAACACAGATTAAATAGACATTTCGAACATAGATTAAGAAAACATTTCTAACACAGATTAAGAACACATTTCTAAACATCACATAACAACAAAAGGCTAGTTTGTTACATTACATAACAAAAGGCTAGTTCGAGCATATACACATAAGCTAGATCGTCTTTAGTGGGAGATCTTCATCTAGAGGTTTCGGCCTCAGAGGGGAGACAGTAGCAACTTTGAAGAAGCTCACCATCTCGGCACCCCACCGGATGTACTTCGCGTGGAGGTGCAAGACGGGCTTTATGTTGGGATTGGTGAAACGGACGAGGATACGCCCTGGCTCGTGGTGAGCTCCGACGAGAATTCCGTGATGTGAAAACTTCTTATGCAGGATACACCGGACAACGTACACACTGGAGTAGTGCACGGGGACGGCGTTGTACACACAGAGGAGGGTGTCCTCGGTGTCACCATAACGGCAGAACTCTAGTGCATCCATTGTAGCACGAGAGAGGTCCATGTTCACGTGCACTTGGTCCTCGCGGATGGGTGAAGGAGGCGAAGCTTCGCGCTTGATCCACTTCACCAAAGAACTGCCTGCAGTGGCCATTATTGCAAGAGACTGAGGAGGTGGCTAGAGGGCCGGTGTCGGCGTACAAACGCCGGTATCGGTGGTCCGGATGGACCCCCTTTGGGATTCGGCCAGGGAGGCGCAAGAACAAAAACTGCGTTGATCTTGAGTGGCAAGGATGCTATAAAAGAGATAGTGATTTACCCAGGTTCGGGCCACCTTCTTGGTGTAAAACCCTACGTCTTGCTTTTCGTGTATATATGAGTATTTGGGTGGTTACAATGAATTAGCAGCACAGGTGCTCCTGTTCTTCTTCTTCTAGGGTTCGAATGTCTAGGGTTGTGTTGTCTAATGGATCCCCCTCCGATCTCTCCCCCTTTGCATGGCCCCGGCTCTCCCCTTATATATCCGGGGGTCACCACAGTCGCCGCAAGGTAAATACAAAGCAATAATGCTTGTTGCTGACGAATAGGGCATGGGCAAGCCACGCCGGTGGTTGAAGATTCGCTGTAGCGGGAAAGCACCTGTCACACGGCGGTTGGAAATCGGGTCGTCATGATGGGGTGGTGTCAGGAGGTGAAGACTTCCTAGGACGTCTCCTGACACGAACCATGCTGCAACTACCCGGGCCCCACGGACCAGGTGCAGAAGGCATGCGTATGGGCGCGCGGCGGTGCGCCCTCGAAGTCAAAAAGGTGTCAGACCTCTCCATCCCCTCCAAGACTGATAGCTGACAGGGCTTATCACTTGGGGGGACGGGAACCGGTCACGACACCGCCTCTGGTCCGCAAGGACCTGGAATAGACAGGCCCATCAGACGGGCATTAAGTGCGCCTGTCGGGCCACGTGCACTGAGGAAAGGGCCCACATGATGTGCTCGGGACTCCCTGGATTGGGGGCCCCTGAGCACGCCCCCTGGGCCGCTCCTCCGGGCGAGATACCCGGCGCCTCGGGTGCTCGAGGCGAGCCCCCGAGCACTGGTGCTTGGTTCGTCCCGAGCAGGGACCAAGTCACCTTGGGTACTTCGGGAAGCACCCTTAAAGAACGACTCAGGGCACCCCCCGACTAGCCTAGTGGAACAGTACTCGGGGTGAGCCCCCAAGCACCTCCTCTTAACTCCTACGTCCTTGGTGATGTGGTGTCAAGTTGGGCCTTTGGCAGCAGTTTAGGGGACCCTGGTCCCCGTATCGCCGATAGTAGCCCCCGGCCCAGCCACCAGACGACGGACCAAAAAAGGACGAGGCTGGGGGTGGGGCCTTCACTCTATGGGCCAACGAAGATGCCGGCCCAACCAGAGCGCCAAATGGGGGAACCGCTCTGATTTTCGTGCGACGTGGGGTGACGCGCACCTCTGCCGAACGAGGAAAGCACGCCTTGATTCCCGTGTGCCGCAGGGGGTGCGCCCTTTCAGAGAAATAGAACTGACACCGCCGCCCACATCACGCACCGGTTCGAATTCTTGATTGCTTCCTCTAAAAGCTTTGCCATTCTCGTGCCTCTTCATCTCCTTCGCCTCCTTTCTGTTCACTGTGCCCTTTTGCCTCGTTGTCTTTGTTTGCTTCCTCATCTTCCACACCACACCGCCACCATGCCGAGACGCAAAAGGCACCGCGCTCCTCCGCGGTCTGCTGCCGCCGACGCCATCCTCCCAAGTCCCG
Source organism: Stipa capillata (assembly GCA_019208055.1). Taxonomy (NCBI): domain Eukaryota; kingdom Viridiplantae; phylum Streptophyta; class Magnoliopsida; order Poales; family Poaceae; genus Stipa; species Stipa capillata. Next base: position 23,683 of record JAGXJF010002177.1, read on the forward strand.
CTTCCTAAACAAGGAGAGCATGGATAGGGTGCGAAAGATGCTGGTCCCACAGGGCCAGAGGGGGGCGGCGATGGTGAGGCCGACCACGTATCCGCCGGATCCAAGGCCGGAAGAGACGGTGACCTTCATCAGCTTCATTGCGGCGGGCCTAGTGCCGCCATTCTCCCCCTTCTTCCTCGAGGTGCTGTCGGAGTATGGGATCCACCTCATCCATCTCTCTCCCAACTCCGTGGTGATGCTGGCGATCTTCGCCCATTTCTGTGAGATGTTCATGGGCGTGATGCCTTCGGTGGCGCTCTTCCGCCATTACTTCATGCTCCGGTCGGTGGGGAAGAGCAGGGGCTCCGACCGGGTGGAGGCCGCGGGGAGCTGCAATTTCCACCTCCGGGAGAAGATTGACGACCTCTACATCCCGCAGGAGACGCGGAACAAGTGGGATGACTGGCGCAATCAATGGTGCTACATTTCCACCGACCCGCACGCACAACTCCTGCTTCCCGACGGGTTAGCACCGACGCACAGGAGAACGTGGGAGTTCTTGCTGGAAGACGACCATCGGTTGCGACCGGTACGGATTTCGCAGCTGCAGGCTGCCGGCCTGACGGCGACGATAGTCGTCGGCGATTTCCTTCAGCGGCGGCTGGCGCCGTTGAGGGAACGGGGCTGCCCGGCCTGGATGTACACTGGCCCGAGGCGGGAGACCTTTCTCCCGACACGCTGAAGGCGATGCTGCGGATTCTCCTGAGCACCGGAGACGTCGCTTCTGCTGAACTGCCGCGGCCGGATCTTGCGCTCTGCGTGAACTCGCAGCGCAACGCAATCTGCGCGGCCTTCCCTGAGTTTGACCCCAAGGGGATCAAGCCGGCGGACGCGTCCAGGGCAGCCGGCTCGTTGAGGATTCCGGGAGGTGACGATGCCGGCGAGGAGCCTGCCGTGAGGACTCCGGGAACCCACGCCGCCGGCGAGGATCCCGCGGACCCAAAGGGCAAGAAGGCGTGGGCGCCTTCCCCCCATCTTCCTCTTCACCACCGCCACCCCCTCCTCCACCTTCTGGCCAGCAGGCGGTGGGCACCGGGAGCAGTGGTTTGAGGCGAGGCAGCGACCAGCCAGCACCGGCGAGGGGCCTGGCGCAATCGAGCCCAGGGGCTGCCAAGCCCGTCGCACCGAGCAAGAAGAGAAAAGAGCCACCGGCGTCGACGGCGGGGTTCTAGATCCCTTCTGCGCGCTGGCGATACGGAGGGCCCTCGCCATCGTAAGACGAAAACCCTTCCCTTCGCTCCGCAGGGTTGATATAATGCTCAGGAACTGACTCGAGCTTCGTTGTCTTGTTATTTTTAGGGTGTCCAAGAAGACTCAGACCGCCTTGAGCGTCAAAGCTGCCCCGAGCGCCGCGGCCGCCCCGAGGGCCGAAAATGCTCCAAGCACCGAGGCCGTCCCGAGCATGGAGGCCACCCCAAGGACGGAGGTTGCCCCGAGCACCGAGCCTGCCCCGCGGGCTGAGGTCGCCCCGACCACTGAGCCTGACTCGAGGGCTGAGGCTGAGACCGAGGAGGTGCGCCCTGAGGGGGAGCCCGGGCCTCTCACTGCTCAGGAGCTACCCAGTAGCCCGCCAGCGGTGCTCAGAGGGCGCTCAGTGCCCGAAGGCGGGGAGCAACTCCTCCTGGAGGGGGTCCGTGGTAGCCCAAGGGTCGGGGCGAGCCGGGACTTCGCGCGCCGCACCGAAATGCCTTGGGGACCCTTCCCCGAAGTGTTCGAAACGGCGCACGCCATGTTGGAGAAGATACGGGCCACCGTTGTGTCGGAGAAGGCCGTGTTGGGAGAACTGGAAGCCGCGCTGGAGGAGCGGGAGGCCTCCCTTGCTGACGCCACGGAAGCCTTCCTCGCGCGGATCCAGATCGCCAACACCGAACATCAAAGGGCCTGCACGAAGATCCTCAAGGAAAGAAAAGCCTTGGAGGAAATGCGCGCGGAGGTCCTTGGTGAAAGCGACGAAGTGGCCCAGCGGCTAGAGCAGGTCACCCTTCGTGAGCTAGAGGCCGCCACGTGGGAGGCCGTGCTCGACTAGCGAGAGAAGTTGCTGGATGAGGGAGAGGCCTCCTTGACGCAGCGAGCCCAGGCGCTCGAAGGCGAGGTCGAAGCCGCTCGGAAGCACTACCTCAGAAAACACCTCTCCTGCATAGTCTCCACTGACGGGTATTTTTTGCCCGTCAGTGGTAAGGTTGACCACTGACGGACAAACAGGTACCCGTCAGTGGTTATTCAAGTAGACGGTCCAAATTCAGAAGAAAAAATAATTACTGACGGGTCACAAATATTGCCCGTCAGTAGTTGTGTATTTCTACTGACGGGAAGTATCATTGACGGGTCCGTTAATATGGACTGTCAGTAGAGTGTATTACATCACTGACGGGCCCAAATTACGGCCCGTCAGTGATGTTACAGCCCAAACCACTGACAGGCCCAAATTTTGGCCCGTCAGTGATGTTTTGGCCCAAGCTACATAAGCCATCCCCTCTAACCCTAATTCCTCTACTTCCCCTGTCGGCCGCACTCCTCCCTCCTCTCTCTCTTTCTCCCCACTCGCCACCGCCCCTAACTCTATTTTCCCCCATCGGCCGCACTCCTCCCTCCACTCCCTCCCCACTCGCCAACCGCCGGCCTCTCCACTCCCTCCCCCAGCCCCGCAGGCCCCGCCGCTCCCTCTCGCGCTCCCCCAATGCCGCTCTCTCCTCCCGCTCCCCCCCCTCGCGGCCGACCGACCACCCCTTCCGCTAGCCCAACGCTGCCGACGCGGCCGCTTCTCCTCCCGCTCCCCCAACGCCGCCGGCCCCTTCCGCTCTCCCTCCGCCTCCGCTCCCTCTCCCTCTGTCTCCGCCTCCTCCTCTCCCTCCGCCTCCGTCGCCTCCTCTCCCTCCCCCTCCGCCGCCTCTCTCCCGCGCCGCCTCCTCTCCCTCCACCTCCGGCCGCAATACTTGGTATTCTCTGTGCTGGATGTTGTCTTCCCATGATTTCTAAATTCATATGATTTATATCAAGATGTAACCTTGAAGCATGCATCTGTTAGGAAGATAAATTTGAACTCTGAATGAGATCCTAGCAAAAGTTTGTCGTTTTGTGATTCCGTAGTTTTGTGCTGAATTTAATTGTTGTTCTATCTAGTGTAAATACAAAGCAATAATGCTTGTTGCTGACGAATAGGGCGTGGGCAAGCCACGCCGGTGGTTGAAGATTGGCTGTAGCGGGAAAGCACCTGTCACGCCGCGGTTGGAAATCGGGTCATCATGATGGGGTGGTGTCAGGAGGTGAAGACTTCCTGGGACGTCTCCTGACACGGACCATGCTGCAACTACTCGGGCCACACGGACCAGGTGCAGAAGGCATGCGTATGGGCGCGCGGCGGCGCGCCCTCAAAGTCAAAAAGGTGTCAGACCTCTCCATCCCCTCCAAGACTGATAGCTGACAGGGCTTATCACTTGGGGGGATGGGAACCGGTTAGGACACCGCCTCTGGTCCGCAAGGACCTGGAATAGACAGGCCCATCAGACGGGCATTAAGTGCGCCTGTCGGGCCACGTGGACTGAGGAGAAGGCCCACATGATGTGCTCGGGGCTCCCTGGATTGGGGGCCCCCGAGCACGCCCCCTGGGCTGCTCCTTCGGGCGAGACACCTGGCACCTCGGGTGCTCAGGGCGAGCCCCCGAGCACTGGTGCTTGGTTCGTCCCGAGCGGGGACCAAGTCGCCTTGGGTACTTCGGGAAGCACTCTAAAGAACGACTCGGGGCACCCCCCGACTAGCCGAGTGGAATAGTACTTGGGGTGGGCCCCCAAGTACCTCCTCTTAACTCTTACGTCCTTGGCGACGTGGTGTCAAGTTGGGGCCTTTGCCAGCGGTTTAGGGGACCCTCACTACTGCAGAAATGATTTGTCCAGACGGTTCAGAACTCCCAGGTGGGACGGTTTTCCGAACCGTCTGGCCCTAACAGTCTGTACAAATCAGATAAGCGGGACGGTTTTTGAGCCGTCTGTACAAATCGATTTGTACAGACGGTTCCAAACTAGAACCGTCTGCACAAATCGATTTGTACACGGTTCCAAACTAGAGCCGTCTGCACAAATCGATTTGTACAGACGGTTCCAAACCGATTTGTACAGATGGTTCTAGTTTGGAACCGTCTGTACTAATCGATTCTGTGATGTCGTGTTTCAAAAATAAAAATATAACACCTCGCGCCAGGAGCCTCGTCCTTCAGCCGCGTCTCATCCCGGCCGTCCGCGTGTCCCATCCAACCGCTAGGAATAAATTGCGCAATATGCTTCCAGCGGGATTCGAACCCGCGACCTCACGTTGCTCAAGCAGTGACGTTGCCAGCTGACCCAGACGGACTTTGCGACACATATGGGAGGGCTTTATTTTTAACTTATCCCTACGACCAAGCGGGACGCCCCTAGTCCAGACGGTTCTAAGCTTGGAACCGTCTGTACAAATAGCACAGACGGTTCCAAACTGAGAACCGTCTGGACTATTAGATTAACACTATGTGTTTCAGACTCCAAAAATTCAAAGTCCTCAGATTGGGCTCAAACTCTGCCGTTTGGGAGATATATATGTGCTGATCTTGCCCCCAAAATTTCAGCCCTTTTCGTGCACCCAAACTCCGTGTAGAAGCCCACAAAGTCCTGTCGCGGCAAGAAAAACAGCAAAATCTGCTGCCGCGGCAAGGGGAGTAGATGAAAAACCCTAGTTTGAGAGGTTTTAGTAAAAACGGCCGTAACTTTCTCATACGGAGTTCGTTTTTACGTCCACGACCACTCAAATCGAAGCTAACGACGACGCGCATCTGAAAAAAATACATGTGTTTACACCTGTACCCATCTTGACCCTCAAAATTCCGCTTCTAAGTGGGACTTTTTCGCTCCGGAAGTTTTTCCGTTACTTTTTCTCATATTCCGGAGGGCATATCTCCTTCACCCGGACTCCGAATTGGGTGATTCTTGTTTCCCTGGTTAGCTTGAGTCGAGGACTTGCTTTCCACCTTGATCCCAGCTTCTGCCGAGCAATTTTGTTTGGGTGCCGTTTTCAAAATCTTCGATTTCGGGCCGGGATTTCCACTAGTCGTTTCATCGACTTTCTCGGAATTGGCTCAAAATTTCTGGAGATGTAGAGTTTGGCCTCCCGCTCACAGCCGTGAAAAACCGTTCGACAATCGGAGCTACCAAACTCCCTCCCCGACGCTGCCACTTTCCTGCCGCGGCAAGGAAATCTGCAGTTTTTGCTGCCGCGGCAGCAGAGATCAACTAGCCTTGCTTCAGCTATTTGTACAGACGGTTCCAGTTTGGAACCGTCTGTACTGTTCAATTTATACAGACTGTTCCAAGTTTAGAGCCGTAAGTTTAGAGCCGTCTGTACTGTTTACAGACGGTTCCAAACTTAGAACCGTCTGTACTGTTCGATTTGTGCAGACGGTTCCAACTTGGAACCGTCTGTACTGTTCACATATTTGTACAGACGGTTTCCGAATTTAGAACCGTCTGTACTGTGTGATTTGTACAGACGGTTCTAGTTTGGACCCGTCTGTGCTATTTGTACAGACGGTTCCAGTTTGGAACCGTCTGCACTGTAGCGTCCCGCTTGTTGAGATCATTTGTACAGACGGTTTTCGTTTGGAACCGTCTGGACTACTATTTGTACAGACGGCTCCAAAAAACCGTCTGTACAGGGGCGTCCCGTTAAATGAATTCTGTAGTAGTGCCTGGTCCCCGTATCGCTGACAGTCGGGGAAGGAGAAGGGGATCGAGGAAGTAGCTGGAAGTGGCGTTTGGAGGAATCAAGACAGCATGCGGTTTATAGTGGGTCGGACTCTTCGTGTTAAGTGATATAACATCGCACACGATTATAAAAAACAACCGTCACTGATTCTACTAACATCGCACACGATCAGCCAGGAAAAACGTCACCGATGCTTCCTATCTCATCACAAACGGACATTTACGAGTAACCGTGTGCGATGTGCCCCACATTACACACGGGCCATTTTGCCTAGGCACATCGCAGAAGGGCGTGATTTGACGACCGTATGCGATGTTTGTATCGCTTATGGTTTACGCGAAACCGTGTATGATGAAGAGTCTTAAAAGACCTGTTCTGTAGTAGTGTGGATTAGACGGTGGACTCCCTGTTCGGAATAGCAGGAGCTACAACCCTGACGTGTCCAATGTGCCCACGCAGCCACGTGTCATGCACATCCCAGGGCACGAACCCTGCCATTCCCCCGACCTGACCCCCCACATGCTGCCAGCCCTCGTGCGCTATCAGCTGTCATGCGCCCCAGGGGAGGAACTCCGCAACCCCAACGTAGCGGTCAACCACTACCCATCACCTTTGGAGTATGCCCCGCGGCCGCGCGTCTGACGCTGGCAGGGGCGGCGAGGAGAGCAAGTGAAGCAGGCTCTTCTGGCTAGGGTCTTAGTCGCCTCCGGAGTCACTCTGGGAAGCAACGACCCGGGAGGCCCAGAACGTTTTTCCTCTTGGATGAATCAAACAAACTGAACGTAAACATTTCTTCCGGAAGAAACAACTAGGGTTGCACATGCAACCGGCGTCACGAAATCAATATTGGTGGGGTATCTCATTCCCGTAGTACGAAAGTCAAATCTGCATGTAGCTGGTGTGATGAGGATACGCTAGTTGTGCCGTGGCCAAGCGATGCATTTTTGCTCCGCCAATGCCAAAAGGGAGCTAGCTAGCTTTGATTTGAGAGCTTCTCTTCCATTATATAAAAAGCTTTGATTTGACTGGAGCATAGTCTAAGTCAATATTCGCCCGCTTCCTTACGGGCTAGTATCACTGTAGTCGTACTCCACTTTGCATGATTAACAAGGCATCAACACACAATTAAGCTAAGATGCCGCCTTGTTCCACGTTATATATTTGCATAGCTTGAAGGATACTTGTCTCGATGTTGCATAAGATTACATAGGCACCGATGTAGTTTCCAACAAAGTATTCCCTCCGTTTAGAAATACATACATTTCTCAAAATTTATATTTGATCAAGACTTTATTTAATAATATATGTATTACATGATACAAAATATCGATACCATTGGAAAGTGTGTTTTGATACGAATCCAACAATATTAATTTTATATAATGTAATCTACTTATTAAGTAACAAATTATTAATTAAAGATAAATTTAAAAAATACATGCGTCTTACATTAATTTTTGGATGGAAGGAGTAAGAAAAGGAGAAGAAAAATCATTTTACTACCTCAATTTGTCGAGATTGTCCACTCAATCCACTGTATTATTTTTGACTTCCAATAACGGGTCAATTTATTCTCCCAAGATGATTTCTTCAGTGGCCCAATCATGTAAATACGTTTTTTTCCCATGGCCTCCACGTCACCCTTTTTTTCCTTCGCCACACAATGCATTCAAAGGTCCAACCAATGAAAATCAAATCACTTACAAAATCATCATTAATAACGGTTTCTCGAAAACAATCATCATTAATCAACCGTTCCGGAATGTTTTAGGAGCGATTTGGAGGATTCTCTTTCAGTACGCGCGTTAGGTCATGTGAATGCATGCATTGTAAGGATGACGTGAATGCCACATGGCAAATCTGGGTTACGTGGCCGCCACGTGGCAAAATCGCTCTTAAATCAGCCTTAGGTGCCAAACTGATCTTGTATTGGTAGTTTAGGTCGTTACCAAGACCAAAATGTAGTTTGGAGTTAAGCGGAAAATCGTGATACTTACAGGCACTAATCGACTTTTTCTTAAATTGGAACGCACGTTAAGCATGCCAGACTGGTCATATACATAGATTTCTGGGAACGAGATTAACTTAGGACAAAACTACTGAAGTAAGCAATATATGGAACACAAGTTTGAGAGTTGCAGGCAAAGATTGCACATTGTGTATGTTACACGCACATACAGACTAAAAAGGTTGCGAAACCGAAAATCGTTGTGCCTATAGGATGAAGTTTACGTTCTAATAGCGGGAAGTGAGAGTACATGTATGTGTTGTGCATTTCATCTCTAGACAAAGACTAATGAGAGCTCTTACCGGCTAGCACCACTGGTGGTGGGCTAGCCGATCGACCTAGGAATGGGATTGAGTCCTCGCGTCTGCTCTATCATGAATCAGTTGGCTAGTTTCTTCTAGCCATATATTCATTTCTTTTAGACCAAGATTAATGCTACTGCTGACGGTATCCAGCTGCACACCATCAGATTAGGGCCTTGAGTCCTTGACAATACTAGAGCATCGCTGAACATCGATATTTCTTCGTAGTGAAATGAACATAGATCAGTAATGACTCAGTGGATTTTTCTTTTGGCAACCCGAAAGATGAATCATTTCTATTGGTAGAATTACTGACATGAATTTACAGGAAAAATAGTGGAGTAAACGTACTACGCGAATACAATGATCATACACGACAAACATGCATCTTGAGGTTACAAATAAGAATCAGAATGTGCACTTGCCGACTGAACAACAACGGAAGTATAGTATGTACCCGACGCGACATGCATCATGCATGCAGATAAACCAGAAGAAAACGCGCGCGTTAATATGGATCCAACTTCCCCACAGGCCACAGCATTTATTAGCTAGTGGATCTTGTTGACGACGTAGCACTTTTTCCTGATCTCTCCCTCAACGCCGGTGAGCACGCCGACGTTGCCCATCTTGGTCATGGACTCGCTGAAATCCTGAAGAAGGCGTCGTCGAACTTGCCGGTAGCGACGCGCTGGACGTACTCCCTGGTGGTAGCATCGGTGAGAAGAGCAGCGTCGGAGCGGAAGAGGCCCCTCCGCTTGGCCACGTGGCGGTAGTAGTTGGTGTCGAAGGTCTTGTAGCTACCTGGGTCCATCTCCGACAGCATGCCCAGGTCGTCCAGGCTTCGGCACTTCATCCTCAGCTTGTCGGCGTACTCGCTGTCCAGCGATGGGGTCGACGTGGCCATAGGTGCCGTTCTCGCCGGCGGAGTCATAGAGCCGGTCGGCGTACGACGGGCAGTGCGCCGTGCCGAGCGTGTGGGCGCCCGAGAGGACGACGAGGTCTTTGAGGTCGAGCCCCTTGGAGGCGAAGATCTTGGTGAGCAGAGGGACGTCGCCGAAGGACGGAGGCAGCTCGTCGCTCGCCTCCGTGGCGCTGGACAACACGCCGTCTCTCCTCCCCAGTGCCACCGGCCAGGTGGGGCCTTTGGACAGCACGACGGCGTCGCGGGCCATGAGGGTGAGGATGTCGGCGCAGGAGACGGTGCCCGGGCAGGCGGCCTCGAGCTTGGCCTTGACCCTCTCCACGGAGCCGAAGCCTCGCAGGCTCTTGTTAGGCTTGGCGTCCTTTTCTGCCAGGTAGCCCGCGGTAGAGTCGAGGAGGACCGAGGCGTCACAGCCCTGCAAAAATGTTGCATGCATTGATCAATGCAACTGTAGGGACGAACTTATCTGTATATGCATCAATGCTTGACTTTATTCTAAGTCCAAACTGTTAAATATAGCTGCATGAATGATCATCCATGATGGACCAATTGATTGCAAATAAGTTACCCTGACGAAGCAGTCGTGGAAGTGAAGCCTGAGGAGCGGGCCAGCGAGGCTTGGTGCGGCCCAGATGATCTTCACCATCTCCTCGCGGACGATCTCCTCGACCTTGGGGCATGTCTCGCTGTAGAACCCGACCTCCAGCTGAGCCAGCGCCGAGCCCGAGAGGACCAGCACGATCGCCAGAGGAAGCAGCATGTTCCTACTCATCTTAGGCGTACAAAACAGAATGCTTAATTCTCTTGTGTGGCTATGCTAGCTAAGGCAAGAAGCAATGTGCACCAGTGTGTAGTAAGCGAGAAGGATGATGATCGATGGATATGTCCTTGCAACTCGTAGTATTTATAGAGGTGCCTCCCGGCCTGTTATGTAGAGGTACGTAAGTTGGTTGGGGTATGTCTACTAGGTTTTCGTGCGTATGCAGGAATTAGGGCTGTCAGCCATGTTCTAACTGCCAGCCAGCTCATTACATATAAACGTACTCAATCAATGGAGCTGATATGCATTGACGCGCGGCCAAAAATCAATAGGTCAATGCTAACAAGATATACAACGGCCGCCGACCGAGGCCAGTTCATGAGAGCGTAGCTAGCGAAAGAGGGAAGGTAATGTATGGCAACTATATCCGGTTTCGGTTTTAACTCAAGGATCGACTACAATATGCACCAAGGGAATAACATTCCATGTGCATCGCAAATGATTTGGGTATACGTGGAGGCTACGACAGATGCATGTTCTACGCAACACCGGCGGCCGGTACGTTGACATTGTCTTTCGCTCGCTTAATCTGGAGCAATGTTAAGCTGGAACGTGGGCTTGTTGAATGCCTGGATTAGAAAAAGGAATGGATATAGTGCACATACAGGCTGCGGTGACCCTTATGCCCTATCGTGATCTTCCTGCACGAATCCCGACGTCCTCAAGATCAGTGGCATGGTCAGAGATGGGTTAATCGAGGTCCTACATGTGCAGCCCAGCACAGAGCCAGAGTTTCCAATGGCTGGGGAGACAAAAAGGGAACTCTTCCTTATCTGTCTACCTATTGCAGTTTTTGCCATGACCAGTAGCTCGACATCCTAGCGAGTGATTTATTCACCATCGTGCGCTTCACCTATATAATCTTTCGATCCATATCGATTCGCATCTAACATCAAACCCTAAGCCCCTTGCCATCTTTACCCTGCCATCAATCTCAACTAGACACGACCTTTGCTATTGACCCTTGTAGCCGCCCTCCTCCTCAGTACTAAAGGATGGCTAATCCCAGCCAGTTGATAAACGTCATCCCAGGCGGTTTAGGCGACCGACTCAGATTTATGATCTGGGATGTGGAGGACCAATTAATCCCAGCCGGTTAATAAACTGTCTAGAATAATAAATATTCCATACGGTTCAGATAGGCAACCGGCTGGGATACATACAATATCCCAGACCATTCCTTTAGACAACTGCCTAGGATACTTACAATATCCCAGACGGTTCGAACAGAGAACCGCCTGTGATACATAAAATATCCCGGCCGGTTTGGCTAATCAACCGCCTGGGATATGTATCAGACGAAAGACGGTTCAATAGAGAACCGCCTGTGATACATAAAATATGTCAGTCAGTTTGGCTAATCAACCGCCCGGGATATGTATCAGACGAAAGACGGTTCTGCATCAGAACCACCTGGTTTTTCACATATCGGCTAGCCTCAGGAATTGCTAGCCTTGCCCTCCAAAAAAATAGCAGAATAACAGACATGAAACAGATCCAATTATCACATGCATCAAATAGCAGAATCACAATCTCACATACATGAAAAATTTCTTGGATATCATCATCACATCACACATATATAATTGAACAACTTTGAAACCTAAGTAATTTGATATCTCCACAGATTTGCATATTTCACATCTCACAAATCTCAACATATATACAATTGCAAATATAAGTAACAGAGGGGTCAAAAGTGCACTCAATTTCACTACATAAGTAAATATATAGTCATAGAATTACAAAGAACACATCTTCTAGTGGAACTCGCCTTCTTTGGCGAGAACATCAGATAGTATGAACAAGGCGAGGTCCCCTCGGATTTGTCGTATGTCTACGGGAGCCAAGGACTTTACTCCAATGTTGAACCCATCCTGTAATCATGAAGATTAAATTCAATAATAATTGTCAATTAGAAATTTTAGATTCATCATTGATAGGTTATCTAACCTTATGCTTCAGGCTCTTCATCCCATACAATATGAGCTTCATGTGGTGGTTTACGTAGTAGCCACAAAGCCCGGTTCCAGCTAGCTGCTAGTGGTACTGCGAAAAGAAATCCAAATTTATGTACATGAAATAACTTGATGTTTGATGAGATAAAACTTATTTTTTAAAGTTAGGCAGTACCTTATAAGCAAAATAGTGTTTGAAAGTGTCAGAGCCACCTTGATTTGCGGATGCCGCCTATGCCCTATGTGGTAGGAGCAAATCTTGCTCAGCACGAATTTGCAAAATAAATTAAAAAAAGAAGAATGTACAGACGATTGTTTTCTAACCTGTCGATTAAACCATTGACTACAGACCAGTCCCTCTTTTTATACCTTAAGGAATCAAGGTAATAGACCTTCTTCCATACCTTTTCGATCACGATCAAGATCGCGTGTCCTCTACAGAAAATGATTTCATTTTTAGTAACTTACCCCTAGTTGAAAGCCAAAATGAGTTGAGGAATGCATGTATTACATACTTCTAGTTCCAGGGAAGACATATTATTTCTTTGTCCTGTAGCTGGCGCAATGTGTTCATGATGTATTGCTTGACAAGATCCTTATCTAGCGCTAGGCTTTGCGCGGAGAACAAGTGTGAGTCTGGATAACCTATCGGGAGGTTCTTCTTTCTTGATAATTGTATCATGTATCTATGAAGACATACATAAGAAAACAATGAGTATATGAATGTATGAACTTGGGGGTATTACGTGAAGGTACACAAAAGTTGCAAACACTTACAATGTCCATCATCTCATCAAGGAGGCGTCCAATTCCCGGAGATTAAAGAGATCGAATAAGTCCTCGTAGTCTATTGGGAAGAATGCCAGGTTATGCTTGAAATGATTAGCTCAGAATTGCACTACTATACCGGATTCCCTTTGCATGCCTAGTGCATTAGATCTTTCCATGTAGTGAGCATGCAACCTCTGACAAATAACCCCAACTGAACTAAGATCTTCATCGAATAACAACGGTTCTCCAAGCACGAACCTGCGACTTACCTCCATGAAAGGGACATCCTCATATGTTTGGTTCGCTTTCCCCTTGGCCCCTTTTTTTGTAGTCCCTGCTGGAACCCCTTTTTTGTAGTCCTTGCTGGAACACTCTTTGTAGGCCACACTAGTACAATAGCACGGCTTTCTTGGTGGGGCTCAATAGCCAATTGCTCAGGCGCCGAAGGAGCTCGAACGGGAGGAGGTACCATAGCTTTGCTTTCTTGCTGGGGCTCACTAGCTGGATGCTCTGGCACCGAATGGGTAGGTATCTTTGGCGGTGAACAGAACATCGACACGATCCCAACTAGACACGATAGCTTAGATTGTCGTGTCTCGATCATAATGTCTTTCTTAAGCCACTGGACGAACTTCCCAACGACTTGTCCAAGATGTTTTATCTCAGCATCAGGATCAGTATGGGAAAGCGGGATATTGTTGTACTAGCAGTTGGAGACCATGTCCACACTGACTTTTGCATACCCTGGTGTTAACGGGACATTGTTGACCACATCTCTCTCCACTGGCGGATACGCCATCCCATAAGCTACCTCCAGTGCGAAATCCATGTTCTTTAGCTTCACGTACAGCTTGCATGATGTGGGATGCTGGATCTCATCAATTGGGTTTGTGCTACTGCTATCGTCAACAACATCAACGGATGCGCAACTGCTCCGTCGACCACCGGGACTGCCTACGGCTCCTTCACCCATGTTGCGCTTTTAGCTGTACAAACATTTGAGTCATCTCCGCTTTGAGTGAACTCGTTATAGCTTCCTTCATCTGCTGAGCATCACGTTCAGCTTTTGCCCGTTTCCTCTCCTTCCGAGACTCTGGGTCGCTCGGGAAAGCTTTCCGCCAAGGGACGTACAACCCATAGCCCCGTGTACGACCTAGATGCTCAACATTGCCCAAAACCTAGGAGAGTATATCTTTCTCTCTATCGCTCAAGAAGGAGCTTTGGGATGATTCTGAGCTCAACAGTTCCTGCAAGAAGGCTTACTTGTTAGATCTCTTACTAACATGTTGTGTAATAATCACACAATTTGAGGGAGGTAGTTCTCTTCCATTCTCTGGTACACCTCCTGTTTAGCCGGATTAGGGAAGGAGAAAGCGCCCTTACAATCAGGCTTTGCCCTAGCCTGAAGCCAGTCTCGACCCCTGGGTTGTTGACACTAGAGAAAGGAGGCTCAGTGCCTGCCAGTCGTGCCTCCTCGTCCTCCCTTTCCCATTGGCTCCTTTTGGCTACATACCCGACGTGCCAAGTCGATGGTGGTGTCTGTTTTTTGGTGGCAATGGCCTTATTTGCTTCGCTTGTAAGTCGGAAGTCGTCCACCCTCTTCATCTCCACAAAGGTTTCCCAGTCTCCGGGATTAATGAACCCATACTTCTCAAATGGCTCTTTATCCTTTTCAACGAACTCGTTGACTAAGAAGCTTTTGAAATTCTTCCATGACTTATCTGCTGCTAGACCTGCAGCTCTTCGCACTTCAGCTTCAGGTTCAGGGGGGACTTCAAATGACGGTAAGATTTCATCCACCACTCCCTTCATCTCTGCCTTACTAGGCTGCTTCCATGACGTTAACGTGATGTTAACTCGCTCCTGCGCTACAATGCCACAGATTGTTCTAAACTTCTTCATCGTTTGTTCTGGTTGAACAGGGGCTCCAGAGTACTCATCAACCGCAGCCACGACAAATCTACCGTCCGGCTTCTGCGACCACTTTCGACCTTTATGTTTTGTTCTTGCCGAAGAGTCTGGCATGTCAGGCGGCGGCGACCCTCCTGGTGGGGATGAATTCTCGGCAGACATATCTACCTAATTCTCTACATTCTCGAGTTGTCATGCTTTAGAAATACGAAGTGATAGACAATAAAACAATTTACAAATAACGGATAAATATTAACATCCAAACTTAGGTCCTTCAGTACATCCCTTACTTAAGAAAAGAAAAAGAATAAAATATAGATCAGTATAAATATTTCGTATAGCTCTCCATATCACAACAAGAGAACCGTTACTTCCTATTTTTGGATCCTATAACTTCTTCAAAGGACTAAAAGCACTGATGAATATACAACAAGCTAGTTGTCACACTTCAAGCGCAACATTAGAGATATAGCTATGGAAAAATCTTGTCAGGCAATCAGATATCAACATCTAAAGAGTCATATTAGTAAAATTGGTAAAACAGACTATTCTTTCCACAGACATGTGAAGACATTTGCTCAAATAGCTAGAGAACACAATAGAGATAACATCCGTTAATTAGCAAAAAACGGGAAGTAATAACACTACAACTACTGCTACCTTCATCTCTTGCAAGCATGATCCTAATGCATAGCAACAAACCTAGGAACAAGAGAAGAACAACTGGAGCTAGCTAGGACATCAGTACATTGCAATAATGTGGAATCGGTCGGTGCAAACTCACATGAACAGCCGCTGTTGGTGGAGATAATCTGGAATCAGTCGGTGCAAACTCACGTGAACAGCCGCTGTTGGTGGAGTCGAGCTCGGTGGCGGCGGCAGCAACGGCGTGGAGCTCAGGGTCGACGGTCGTCCTCCTCGTGGGTAGGGCATGGGGCGGCAGTCGTCCTCCTCACCGGCGGCAGGGCAGGGCAGGGCCTGGGTGCGGCGCCAGTCGTCCTCCTCGTCGGTGGTATGGCTCGGGGGCGGAAGGCGGAGATTAGGGCAATGTGGGGGCTGAAGGGCTCGGGGGAGGCAATGGAAGGGCTCGGGGGCGGCGACGCAAGGGCTAGGGGCGGTGGCACTAGGGTCAGGGGGCGGGGGCGGCGGCGGTAGGGCTCGGGGGCGGCCGGCGGTTAGGGCAGAACTGCTCGGGCGCTCGGGGGTCTTGGGATGATGAATGTGCATGAGAGGTCGTGTGCGCGGGTGTCGAGTAAACGAAGTGGAGAATATCCCAGACGGTTTTAAGTACAGAATAGTCTGGGATACTAATATCCTAGATGGTTCTAGAGACGAACTGTCTTGGATACTATAAGTATCCTAGATGGTTATATCTCCCAACCGTCTACGATATGTATAGTATCCCAGATGGTTATACCTTCCAACCGGCTGCGATATGTATAGTATCCCAGACGCTTACTAAAATGAACCGTCTGCAATATGTATAATATCCCAGATGAATGTAGAGTTAAACCATCTGTGATATTTGTACCCAGACTGTTCTGGATGAAATCATCTGGGATAGGCCTCGTACCAAATGGTTGCTTGTAAGAACCGTCTAAGATACTTATTGCATATGAGCTAGACCATTTACATATAACAGAAGTTCACAGTTTTCACAACAATATATAACACATGAATAAGAGGCAGAAGTAAAAACATATATACATCCATTTCACATACACAAAAGATCAGATCACGGATTTCACAATTTTTACAACAATAAGTGTCACGGCCCCGGAATCGCATATGATTAGGGGAACGAACTGTCGCCAAGGACCGAAGGATCCGTCGACCGGGTGGCACGGTACCTGCGCCGTACCCACCACAGTGGAGGGAATCCGACACCCGACCCACATACCATACGCGCCATGCGTCGTATGTATCTATCACCGTGGGTCGAGCCGGCCGGAAGCGACAAGACTTCCCAGAGCCACATACTATTCCATGAGTCCGTGTGAAGGTCTAGAGTCGTCGCCGAACGGTACCGTGCAGAGTAGAGTCGGAGGAGCCCGGCGATTCTACCCACACCCTAACCTAGCTCGAAAGCTAGTGGGTCGCTCGAAAGCCCGGTAGAATGCCCACACCCTGCCTGGCCGGCACAGCATCTCAGCCAGCGGGTCACTCAACCGATTCCCCCTCGACATGGTAACAAACGGTACAACTATAACCCTTCACGGCTAACCCATATACTTCATATGATACACGCAATGTATATGGGCAGCCTGGAGGAACAACTTGAATATCACAACAAAACACTACGAAATAGAACTACGATATTTGTCCACATCGGACTAGCTATTACAATATTGAAAGCATATCCGAGTACGGAGTTTAAGCAACAGCGGAAACAGTAAAGGTGTCCCACAGCGACATGAGAGCCGCTGATTAACAGTTTAACAAAACAGGTTCCCCGAACCAAATAACCAACCAAGGATAAACCAAATGCACTACACATCGTCGAAGAATTCCTCGACCGCTGGCTCACCTGCAATGATCTAGGAAAAGCCCTAGGTGAGTACAAAGTACTCGCAAGACTTAATCGTGCTTGATTAGATGCCCTAAGCATACTAGTATAGCAGGAATTAAACATGATGCGTGAATATACGTAACAAGATCAAATTACATCAACCACTCTCACATCAAAATATGAATATGTCCTACAATCCAACATTTCCAAAATATCTCTACCAGGGGGTGTGATGGCAACCACATGTCACATGTAAGTCTCAATGTACAATATGGGGCACAACGGCCAATATGGGGCACAACGGCCAATATGGGGCACAACGGCCAAAATGGGGCACAACGGCCAAAATGGGGCACAACGGCCAAATATGTACATGGACAGGGTTCCATCACCACCACACCTCAAATTTTAATCTCTCGGACCGTCACCGGCAGCCGATCACCCTGAGTGTAGTAAGGGCCCTATCCCTTGGAGGTTGCAAGGCCCCAAGGGCCTCGAGTTACCTGCTACTACACCCCAGCATCACTGTCGCTAACGTCCACGTGTGACAAGAGTAGTTGTTCCGATGGAGTGACCTCCAGGTTGGTATCGCGACATAAACACTTCCAACGCCTCGTCGCAACATGCTCCTCCAGTGATACCAAGCTTATCCATCGGACACTTGCCCTTCGACTCTCACATCTCACTTAAATGGGTTCAAATATTTAATATCTCAATTGACTTCAACCACAACTGACATATCACCCAACAGACCCTAGCATGCTAGTTCGTAACCAAGATAACAATATTCATCATACGACGAGATAAACAGATATTGAGTAATAAAAGGGTGCAACAAGCTCTGCTTGCCTTCGTAGAACTGATCCTGGTCTTGCGGGTAGTCGTGAGCTTGCGGGTCTCCTTCTTCGACGTCTAGTGCAGGAAATTCGAGTATTTGGAATAAGTGATAATGGAACCACCAGCATGTATGCATGAAGATAATGCAAAGGTTGTATTGTTTAATAATATATCGACATTAGGGTTGATTAGTTGTCCTAAGCTATATGCGTGTTCAGATTCATGCGATTACAAATTAGGGTTTTAGAGGTAATCACTTATGGCGAAGTGGCATAAACATGCATGTCAATAATTGATTAGTATTCTGGACCAATTGACTAACGCAACTGAAATCAATTAAATTGGAGTTACGAGCAACTAGTTATGCACTTGTCGAGTTAGGGTTTGCGGGGTTCGACGAATAAAGGAGCTAACACCTACACTGTATCATGCATGTACTCTTACTGGGATTTTAGTGGTTCCATGTTATAGAACACCTCACAAGGGTTCCAGAAAGGTGCAATTTGTCGAGATCGGAGTTAGGGTTGAAAATCTAGGGTTTACGGGGCCTCGACGACCACTAAACTTCTACCCTAGATGACAGTGTGTGCATGTGCTCAACTTAAGATTTTGATTCAGCCATCTTGTAGAGTTTTTCACAAGGATTCCAAATATATAAAAATATTCAAATTTGGCCGAGTGGTTTAAAAGTTATGCAAGTTTGAATTTTCATTTGAAATCTGCCCTAGAAACCCTAAATCTAATTGCTGCGGGTACCCAAACCCTACCCAGCAGACTCGCCAAAATCCAACGCACACCCCAAAATCCACCCGGGAACCCGACTCACTTATCCGAGTCAGCAGGAGCGGGACCCGTCTGTCAGTCGGTCCGGCACTCGGCACCCAACCAAAACGCGCCACATG
Source organism: Stipa capillata (assembly GCA_019208055.1). Lineage (NCBI taxonomy): Eukaryota > Viridiplantae > Streptophyta > Magnoliopsida > Poales > Poaceae > Stipa > Stipa capillata. The sequence continues at coordinate 42,392 of JAGXJF010002177.1, forward strand.
TCAGGCTCTCGTTCTCTCTCTCTCGCACCCTCTCTCTTTCACTCGGAACCGGCCGGAGCCGAGTTCCAGACGGCGGTGGGTCGCCGGAGGGCTCACCGGAGCAAGCTCTGGTGCGGTGCTGGGCTCGGGAAGGTGCCGGGGAGAATCAGTGGCTCACCCCGAGGAAGCTACCGTGCTTGGGGAGGAAGAAGGAGGCCGGGGAGCTGGTCTGCAACGGTGGCCGGCGGCGAGAAGCTTCGGGTCACCGGTGTGAGAGGGTTCCAGCCGCAGATCTGCGAAGAGAAGGACCTAGGGGTGTTAGGGGAAGAAGAGTAGATGCTCTGGAGCGAGAAAGAGAAGAAAGGGGAAAGACCAGAGCGCTGAGTGGAGCACGTCGGAGAGGCAGCCGGACTTGGAGACGATGATGGAGTCGGGGATGATTCTGGCACGGATCCGAGCTGCAGATGAGAGAGATAGGTGAGAAAGGGCAGGTGGAAGCTCGGGGAATGCGGATTGGGGGCTCGGGACTCACCGGAGTATGGTGGATTTCTCACCGGAGGGCACTGGATTGCTCGTCGGAGTTCAATGGCAGAGGCGGCGGAGCAACTAGGGTTTCTGTAAATGGAAAAGGGGAGCTAGGGTTCTTCGGGAAGGCACTGAGGGAGATGAGGAGCGGTCGGGACAACCCTTTTAAAGGGCGGCGGCAGCACGGACCGGGGCTGCCGGGATCAGAGCACCGCCCACGCCGGCGAGTGCTCGATCGGGACGTGGACGAAGGGACCTGACGGGCGGGCCCGAGCGCGCGGCAGCAGAGGGGAGGTGGCTGACAGGGGGACCCGGTTGGCAGTGGGAGAGGGGGCGCGGGCGCGCGCGCGCGCGAGGAGAGTGGGCCGGCCCAGTTGGCTTCGGCCGAGTGGGCTGCAGTCGGTTAGGGTTTAGGTTTTTGATTTTTCTTTTTATTTATTCCTTGATCACTTCCTCTTATCATTTTATGTACAAATATTGCTCCAATTGACTTGAAATTTTTACCAGAGGCTCTAAATATTATTCTTGAGCTACTGTAGGAGTTTGAACTCAATTGGAGTTGATTTGAGTAGGGATCCAGTACAACTCTAGGGTTTTGACCTAATCGGCAATTTGAACTAGAGGTAGGTCCTAGGGTTCTCCAAAAATTATGAAGTTTGGCAGGGGGCTAGCATTCACTAATTCATGCTTATTTCCAAAGTTTGAAACATTTTGATCCATCCTAGCTTGCTTGTCGACTTAACCCTAGTTTCTCGGACTTTAGGGTTTTACCTCGGACAATCCAATCAGGCTATGATGTCATGTGGGTTTTGGACAATTCTTAGGAGATGATTGTTGGGAAAGTTGGAAAGGTTGGAAAGGGGGGAATTCACTGGTGGGACCCACTGGACCCACCCCCTTATTAGTGCTTTTATCGAGGTTCGATACTTCAAATAAATTGATTGGTGTTGATTTCCACAAATTGAGTTTTCAAGGATGAGATATGCACATATTCTATAGTTTCAATTACATTGATTGGTGTTTGCAATCATTCCTACCGAGGATGAAATATTTACGTATTCGACAATACATCAATACATTGTTTCAAAAGTTTACAAGTGTGGGGTGGATGGGATGCCATGTATGCATGGATGTAATTAAACCCTAATCGAGACTTGGGACTTACAATAAGCCATGAACTGAATATTGTAATGCTTGGTTCTCCTATTAAGCTCCAAAGAGGCTCAAACAAAGGTCAAGCTTCAAGTATGCTCCACTCTGTTCATCACTCACATGTGCATGCATAATTCATCAAATGTATGATATAACTGTTATCAGTCATGACTAATATAAAAAAATAGCTCAATTCAGCAGTACTAATATGTTACATACATATTTAATTCCTCATGTACTTGCATATTTTCTTTAAATAGTAGCCCTTCATGATAATCGTCGCGTGCATAGGCAGCCTCGTCAAGTAGTTCTTCCTCGAGCAGTATGCGGTCTCTGATTGGGGGCAAATCATCAAATTGGTTATACTCTTCCTCGTCCACTACATTCTCAACTCCGACTATTTTCCTCTTTCCTTGCATCACCACGTGGCGCCTTTTATTTGATGGGTCAGTAACATAAAAGATTTGGAAAACCTGGTTCGCCAGCATGAATGGTTCCTCTTTGTATGCAATGCGGTCGAGGTCAACGGTGGTGGCACCGTACTTGTCGACGTGAACATGTTGGAGATTGACCCAACGACATCGAAACAACGGTATGTTGAAATGACCGTAATCGAGCTCCCATATATCCTCTATAGACCCATAGTTTCTCTTCCTAGCTGCATCAGATGCATCAATACGGACGGTGCTATTCTAGTTTGTGCTCTTCGTATCCTGCTTTCTTGTGTAAAATGTGTATCCATTTATGTCATATCCTTGCCAGGTCGCAACTATGAATGTTGGTCCCTTTGCTAGCCAGGTAAGAATATCAATTGACGACCCCTGACACAGTCGATGCTTGAATGTTTTGTTATGCTCTTTCGTCCTCCAAGCATCCGTCGCCTTTGGATAGTCTTGTCTCTACTTTGCCTTGTTCTCCTTGATATATGGGGGACACCAAAGTCATGTGTTGCAGTACAGTGAAATGGGCTTGTCCATGGCCAACCCGATCGACACTGATAGCTTTCCTTCTGATGGTCCCGATGCCTTGAAGCCTTCTCTCGTGGCAAGATCTAGGAACACCTATAGACTCGGCATTAGCCATAGTCTCCATGCAGAACTCAACAACTTCTTCCGCTGCGTAACCTTCTACAATGCTGCCCTCCGGTCAATATTGATTCCTCACATAAGCCTTGAGAATTCCCATATATCGCTCGAATGGGTACATGCTATGAAGGAAAACCGGGCCACACATCTTTATCTCGTGAACAAGGTGAATAATAAGATGGACCATGACATCAAAGAACGATGGTGAGAAATACATCTCAAGCTGACAAAGAGTGAGCACCACCTCCTCTTGCAGTTGATCAAGTTCAGAGGGATCCATGACCTTATGTGAGATCTTATTAAAGAATGAACATAACCTCATAATTGTTTCTCGGACCTCGATCTGCAGAATACTCTGGATCACAACTGACAACATCTGTGTCATCAGAATATGACAATCGTGAGACTTCATGCCAACTAATTTCAAGTCCTCCATCGAAACAAGCTTTTTTATGTTCGCATAGTACCCAAACGGAACTTTCACACCATGCAAAAACTTGCACAGTTCGGTTCTCTCAGCCTTTGATAGAGTGTAACAAGCTAGGGGGAGGTAAGTTGGCCCTTTCTCGGTTACTACTGGTGCCAGCTCAGGTCTAATGCCCATATCGACCAGGTCTAGTCATGCCTTGACTCCATCCTTTGTTTTCTCCTTAATGTTAAGCAACTGACCCATCACACTGTCACACACATTTTTCTCAATGTGCATGACATTGATGCAGTGACAAACTAGATCCATCCAATAAGGTAAGTTCCAGAATATGGATCTCTTCTTCCAGGTGGGCGCCTTCTCACAGGTCGTCAATTTTCATCTCTTTCCAAGCATAACATTGATGTCCTTAACCATCTCATATACCTCTGTCCCACGGTAAGGCCTTGGTATTGGACTGTGCTCCGTATTCCCGTCGAATTGCTTCTTCAACTTGCGGTATGGGTGATCTCTTTGCAAGAACCTACAGTGCCACATGTACACGGTCTTGCGTGAGTTCTTCACGTACACGCTCGCGGTATCATCTATGCAAGTAACACATGCATTGCCTCCTTTCGTACTTTGGCCCGACGTATTACTAAAAGCAGGATAATCATGGATAGTGGAACAACAAGGATCGTAGAGTGAAATACTCCTTTTTGAACACATCCCGTACCTGTACCCCTGGATTCCACAATGTCTGCAGGTCATCGTACAATGGTGCAAAGTACACATAGATGTCGTTACCAGGTTGCCTTGGCCCTTGAATAAGTATCGACATCATAATATACTTCCACTTCATGCACAACCAAGGAGGGAGATTGTAAATACAGAGAAGCACTGGGCAAGTGCTGTGTCGGCTGCTCATGCTGCCAAAAGAATTCATTCCATCTGTACTCAATCTGAAACTTATGTTCCTCACTTCATCACCGAAGTCTTCATACTTCCTATCAATGTTTCTCTACTGTACGGCATCCGGGGGGCGTCTGTACTTTCCATCAACATTCGTCCCCTCGGCATGCCAACGCATCAGTTTAGTCTCCTTTCGATTCACAAATAAATGCTTTAGACGGGGAATTACTAGAAGGTACCAAGCAACCTTCACTGGAGTTCCTTTAATCACTTCCTCACCATCGTCAATGCCCTCTGGTTCAGTACTCTTGCACTTGTAGCGAGATGCTTTGCACACCGGACATGAATGCAAGTCTGCAAACTCTTTACGATAGAGTATGCAGTCATTGGGATACGCATGTATTCTTTCAACTTTCAATCCCAAAGGACAAAGAACCGCTTGGCTTTGTGCGCGGTTATCGGTAACTGATTTTCCTCTGGGAGCATGTCTGCTAATAGGCTTAATAGCGCAGTGAAGCTCTTGTCAAACCATCTGTTGCTTGCCTTCAGTTTCAATAGCTTGAGCACGGTCAACATCCTTGTGAATTTTAGCTTGCATCCTGGGAACAATGGTTTCTTCGAGTCCACCGCCAATCTACAGAATTTACTGTAACCAGCATCATCAATGTCGTTCCACTCAGCTTCCCGAAGCATCTGATCTAAATTGTGCATTTCATCATCTTCTGATAACTCATTATTGTCATCTGCAGTATAATCGACTACATCTGGAATATCAGTCACTCCGTCGTCACCTCTATTACTATTTTCATGTATGACGACCTCCTCCTTACCGTGCTTGGTCCAAAATGTATACCCATCTTTTAAACCCATTTGGATCAAATATGCTTCGATCTGCCTTGTGTTGTTGAACATCTTCACCTTATCACAGTCAATGCATGGACAACATATGTATTCACTCCCCTTATTGAGCATATCCCCTTCGGCAGTTCTTCTAAAATCAATCAAGCCCTTAATGTACTCATCACTCACACGGCTGCAATTATACATCCATCTTCGATCCATCTATGCTACGCATTAAATATTTAAATTCATTAATGTAAATTACAATTATTACTCTTCTATTTAACAAGAATAATTTATATTATTTGATCATAAATCTAATCTTTAATTAATCAATTATCGAATTAATCTTTAATTAATCAATTATCGAAATGATAAATCATCGATCATCTCTATCTCTTTTTTCTATGCCAACACTATGGGAATCATCACTATTCAATCCCTTCAAAATAATTGTTGCATGACTAAAAATTGTTTCATCACACGGGGAAAATATTACCGTGTACAGGAAAAATATTTCTATCACACTGGAAAAATGTCTCCATGGCACACGAAAAATGTTTCAATCGCACGAAAAAAATATATTCATCACACTGGAAAATTATTTGCATCAGGATGAATAGGCAATCAAATTTGATCCAACCAAATTAGATGATTTGTTGTGCCTAAAATAGAAAGATCATAAAAAGCACAATTTTGTTACCATGTGGGATGGGCTGCACGAGATTTTTACGATTGATCCACAATTTCTGGATGTGTAGATGGAAACAATATAATGTTATATAAAAATGCTCTAGAATATGTTGGCTCTTGGAAAGCATCCGATGGTTATTGTGGCGTACCTGGTTTTAAGGTTCGATAATCCCTTGTGTGTACTGTACCGGTCCCATGATCAGTAATCGGTACACACAAGTTAACCTGTGTATCATCGTCATACACGCACATATCACTGTATGATACGTAATTAGACCGTCGAGGTCGAGGCTTTATACCTGTAGTCCAACGGTTGAAATCTTGCAGCGAAAAAATCAAGCGGTGATGCGGCCCATCAATGTGTCATATCCAACAGGCAACTGACTGGGGTTACGCCCTAGCTTTCGCATTCACCATCGTATCTTCAGAGTTGACGCTTCTTTCGTCTGGCCAAATCAACAAGCCAGGTGAGTACATTGAATGTACTCGCAAGCATCCCACGGGGATAGTATAACCGTGGTACTTCATGCAAGGTTTATTCAAGAAAATGGCTTTACCCTAAGTGGACAGTTGAGCAGAAAAGTAAGTTCTCAATCGAAATATGTTAGTAGTAGATCCAAAAGCATTTTGAAAAACAAGCCCGTCTCTGACGGGGTGAGTATCTGGTGTCAGACATTTCATTCTAACAATCATTAACTAGAGGCCGATAACCCATGTATCACCTCAGGAAATCCTAGGCGACAGCATGGGCCAAGTTTCACTTCTGCAGTTCCTCACTACCTCCTTAATCCATTTCCCAATGTTCGAAATCAAAATTTAGTCTAACCAGTATGTGGCCTTTCCAAGTCATGTCCATAACTGAGGACGCGGCTATTCAAATAGGTTTTAACACTCTGCAAAGGTTGTACGGCTTTACCCACAAGATGTAAGTCCCTCTTATTGCTGAACGTTATCGGGTCCACTTCACGAGGTCTACTGGTAGGGTTATTACAACGAGATCTTCCCCCATGTTCGTACTAGAGCTGGAATCGTTAGATAAGATCTACCTAGTCTCCGTTTGTGCTTGGTGACAGCTCGGTGACTCCCGACCCACAGCCCAAAGTGGACTTACCTTTGTGTCGAACGACTCCCTACGTAGTCATGCGGAGGTCCTCTAGGGATGCCAATCTACCTAGCACTCTCTTCCTATTGCCCACGAGTCCAGGCACTAGCACTCGACAGGGTAGTTAGCCAAGTCCTTCCCACAAAGGCCATGTGGACGTACGGGGTGAACTTGGTCGAGAGACACTTAGGCTCGATCCTTAACTAATTCGGGTAAGATTGCATATCATCACCTCATAGGCATGTCCCAACATGCTACAACCATTCCTCCGATCTCCCCTTACCATTCTCACCCGAATCAAAATCATCTTCCATTTTGTTTTGGGGTTTTGGCAAACATCATTTCCAAACATTCGCCTCAGAAGGTACACGCATTCCCGAGAGTTTTTAATCCCATAACCAAAGGGTGGTTCGCGTGATTCGGATAGAAGTTTATATTCTCTATAGCAGGTCTAAGCATGGCTATCGCCTATACTCCTAGTATTTTGCTGGTCATACGATGACCGGCTAGTATTGCTAGGGTTACAAGGGTTGATTTACCAGACATAAGTCATATGCAACTATAGGATGTAGCTAGGTCTAGCATAAAATATCATTGGTACTCACATAGCATGCAGAGTTGCAAACAAAGTAATTAAGTTTTCACTCATATGGGATTTAACATGATCAAGGTGTGAGTGCTTGCCTGGCGATGTTGGCCGAGTTTTGGTCTCGAGCTTGATATAGCAATGGTCCAAGATCCTTCGCACGATATCTCATTACGTCATATCTACACATCGAAAAGATAGCGAGAATAACAACGGTGCAAGAAAGATCCAAACATACACTTATGAATTCCTAAACATGTGCCCTGGACTTATATGTTTACTAGGGGCTTCAGAGGGGTGAGAAGGGATCCACCTCACATGAAATAAGGGTTTTTCCCTAGAACCGAAAACCCTAGTTTATTTGATCAATAACATATTAGCACTTGAGATGGTCTTGGTTTCTGTGTAGTACTTGGGGCTTGGAGAGTATATTACTCCCTAAAGTGTTTTCAGAAGACTCTTGCTCAAAACGTTTGGATGTATATTGTGGTAAGAGTCTAGTACAAAAGATGTTGAAACAGAATGGGGTTTCGTGCTACTTTATGGAATTCAATATAGAGAACAACCTGTAAAATTTATCAACATACTGGACACAAAATATTGCATGATATTTTAGATGACATTTGGAAAAGAATCATTTTCCTTGGGGCTAATTTGAGAAGGATATGCACCATATACTTAGAATTTGAAATGCATTCAAATCAAAATTTCAAAATAATTTCAAAAATTGTGGAACTGGTATTGGCGTGTAGGTTGTGATTCTAGAAGTATGTCAAAAGAAGAGTTGGCTCATTCGGAGTTATATCAGTAGGGATATAGGGCATCGAAGTTTTATCGGATGGGAAGAATAGGAGAGGGAGTCTGGCTAAGAGGGAAGGGGGAAGAAATAGAGCTAACACGATAGACGCCTTTATAGAATATGATTTAGGTCCAATGTAAATAGTTTCTTGTTTGGGACTGGAAGGAATACGTTTTCCAGGAGCTAAGGCATATTCCACGAAGAGCATGGAGAGCAAAATGTGTTTTCACGAAGGGGTGGCGTAGACGGTTGAGACAAGAAAGGAAATACGCTTTCCCAGGGAGGAGAGACAAACGGGTTTTTTGCACCTCCACTCCTCTGTCTGGTTTGGCCTGAGAAGAGTGAGGAAGGGACGTCCGGAGAGGGAAGACACATTCCTAGGAATATGCTTCCACCAATCTGGCTGGTGGGCCGGTGGTTAGGGAAAACAACAAAAAGTCACTGGTTAGCGGATGGGCTTACCGTCTCAACAGCCTTCGTGCGTGTTAGGCACGATTAGGGGAAGAGGGGATTAGACGAGGTAGCCCAAGGAGGTGGCTCGGAGGTGCTTGGCACTACTGTAGGATGACTCTCTGCTGAAACCCCTCCACTGACGGGCAACTTTTCGCTCGTCGGTGGTGTTGGTCATCACTGACGGGCAGATTTCTGCCCATCAGTGGAGGCGATGCCTAGGCCGGTCACGGGGACCTCTACTGACGGGCCTCAAATCCGCCCGTCAGAGGAGAGGCGACTCGCGGACCAGGAATCCATAGAACTGACTGAGAATTAGCACTGACGGGCCCGAATTTCCGGCCCGTCAGTGGTGTGTACCCAGAAGCCCAGCTTGGAGCACTGGTGTATATAAGCCTACCCTAACCCTAGCCAGACGCTAACCCACCCCTCCCCACCCGTCCCTGCCCCCGCCCCCGCCCCCTCTCGATCCCCATCCCCCAGCTCCCGATTTTCTCCTCTCCCCCCGCCGCCGTGCCCCCCCGCCGCCGTGCCCCCTGCCGCCCTGCCCCCCGCCTCCGTGCCCCCCGCTGCCTCCTCTCCCCTCGCCGCCATGCCCCCCCACTGTCGTGCCCCCCACCTCCGTGCACCCCGCCGCCTCCTCTCCCCCCGCCGCCTTCCTCCCCCCCCACCACCGTGCCCCCTGCCGCCATGCCCCCCCCTCTACTCCCCCGCCGCCTTCCTCCCCCTGCCGCCGTGCCCCCCACCGCCGTGCCCCCCGCCTCCGTGCCCCTCGCCGCCTCCTCTCCCCCCCGCCGCCGTGCCCCCCGCCTCCGTGCCCCCCGCCGCCTCCTCTCCCCCCGCCGCCGCCCCCTTGTATCCAGCATTCCCTTGTTTTTAGAAGTTCTATTCTACTGAATGGTGCAGAATAGTTGTTTGTTTCAAATTTTGAATCCCCTTCTGGTTTAGCAAAATCATCGTATCAAATTTGCTATTTTACGGATTACAGTTATACATCTTTCTGTACTAAGGTTAGAGGAAATTTATCAGGCTCAGAAGACTATATGAACCTTATATCTGCACATGTGGATATTTTATTTATGATTTTTTTGCCTGGGCATTTGCGTATGTGAATATCATTTTTCTTTTTTGGTTGAAGATATTGCAGTCAGTAGCAATTGATGAACCTTTTTATTCTTCTGACCAGGTGCTAGGTACAGATCAACTTAATGCTTATTTGAACAAATAAAGAATTTTGCTTGATCCTCAGCTTGAGGCTTTGCTTGGGAGGTATTTCACAGTACTCTGAACATCTTATTCTTATGGTGTCACTTTATATCACATTTTGCACAATTTTCGTGCTTCACACGTATGTTGTTGCTTAAACACAGGCATAGCAGGAAACCTTGGTCTAAGTTTGTCAATGCTAAGAATAGGCATCTTGTCTCCAGAGAGGTTATATTTTCCCTTCTTTTCCTACAGCTCTTTCATCCATGTGTATTTTTTCTCTGCCAGTACTAATTGCTACAATAACCTCATATGCAGGCAATTGATTTTCTTCATAAACTTCTTCGCTATGACCATCAAGATAGGCTAACATCCTGATAAGCTATGGTAGGTTTCTGTCAGTTATTCATTTATAAGATAATTTGCTACTGGTCAAACATGCCTCGAAAATAGTTAACTGCCAACATGTTGAGCTGGAGTCAACTCTTGTAATGATGTGTCCATAAGTGTTATCCTTGAAAATGTATAACATACTGGATACAAGCAAAAATCAACTTAATTTCCAGTCGAGTATTGTTATACTTAAATGCAAGTACTCAAGGCTTTAATCCAAACTGTGATGATATCAACACTATGAAATTTTCTTTTAACTATACATGCTCTTCCTTACTATGTGCTCTGCTCTGCTCTGCAATTCTTTCTTTCATAATACTCAAAATATGTACTTACTGAAAATATGTAGATTTTTCTGATCTTACTTGTGTATACCAGGCTTCCAGATGAATGCTCCAGTAGTCATGGTTGCTCCAGGCTTCCAGATGAATGCTCCAGCAATCATGGTTTATCTGATGGGTGGATGAAGTGTGAATCTGAAAAAATGTATATTGGATGAAATGTATATGAAATGTGTATTGGATGAACTGTGTATGAAATGCTAGCAATGTATTGTTTTCTGAATTTTTTTTAATCCCTCAAAATCTACTACTGACGGGCTTCCAAAGAAGGCCCGTTAGTGGTGACCAGGGCTCTGCTGACGGCCCTGGGCCCGTCAGTGGAGGGCACCTCCTCCACTAACATTTGCAGGCTGACAGGCCCCCAGCCCGTCAGTAGAGGGGGTTTTGGCCCGTCAGTAGAGGCCCATACTGTAGTAGTGTGGCAGCAGCAAAGGAGGAGTGGCCGCTCGGGCTTGGTGGCGAGGAGAGCTCTGTCACGCTACCATGGCGGTCGGATGGTTGTGCGGTTGGGCAACGACTGGGCATCAGCGACCTAACTGACGGCCACGATACTGGAAGAGCTCGTCGGAGATCTCATGGCCGTCGAGGATGGAGTGGGATGTCAGTGTGGCAAGGGAAAATCGGGGCGCGTGTAGAAAGGAAAAGAAATAGACGAGTCATCGAAGAAGCGTGGCTTGGGTCAATCCGATTAAGGCTACTACTGCTGGGGCGGAGGAGAAGGGGAGAGGCCGGGCGGTTTGGGAAGTTCTCTGGCATGGGCGACCTCCGGGAGGGGACAACAGTGGCAGCAGAGCGACATCTGGGCTCAGGTAGATCTCAGGCGACGGCAGCATTCAGGAGAACGAAGCTGGTGGTGATGGCTTGGGGAAGGGGGCAGCTTCAGCTTGAACTCCCGGGGAGCGGAGAGGGAGGCACAGGCAAGCGCTAGAGAACTTGAGCAGGGAAAGGAGAAGGAATGGGGAAAAAAGACGCTTGGATAGAAAAATGAAGAAGGGCGGCTCGGCATGGAGTGGCCATGAGAGGAAGCAGAGGGGCTGCAGCGATGTTGCTGCTGTTGGAGATAAAGTAGAGGTGGCTCGGGTGAAGAAGACCGGGGTGGGTGGCAGCCTGGAAGGTAAGGATCTTGGGTTTGATTTAAAGAGGGAGGAGGAACTCTGATAGAGGTGTTAATGGCGGTAGGGCACATGGTGGGACGGCAGCAAAGGCGAGGCCTGGCAGTGCTGGAGATTGGCAGTGGAGGTTAGGCACCGCTGGCTGTAGCCGTGATGGTGTAGTGCTGTGTGTTCAAGGGTGAGCAGTGCTTGGTTTGAGAGAGAGAGAGAGAAAGGAGGGGAGGAAGAAAAGGGGATGGAGAAGAGAGAGATGATAGGTGGGCCAGTGGGTCCACATGGAAGGGAAGATGGAGCAGGTGGGTTGGTACAGAGTGTGTGGTCTTAGCAGAAATGGGAGGAAGCCACAGAGGGAAACAAGGGAGAACTAGTGAAGGTGCTGGATTCTCCTGAGATTTTCGAAGGAAATATCCATGCTGGGATTTTATACTGGAAATGGGTTACATAGATAGAGAGGATGCCCTACCAATAGTTTTAAGAAATTTTACATTGATTAACTTAGCCGGAACTAGCTAGTCACACAATTGGCTCAATTTAATATTCTGGGATATCTGAACCAAGATCCAATTATTATTCTTTTGCAAGCTTATTCCAGTAGGTATCAAGTGTTGTAAAATTTTAGGTTCACCTTTGGGAGTTGAGTACCCCCATGATATAATATATTAGGGTTTTAGCTCCACTTCAATATTGCAAAAGTAAATTGAAGATGGGTTTAAGAGTAGGGGTCTCAAGATGTATGTGCCCATGTACACTTGGGGAAATTTAAGCATATATAGGGTGGCGACGAAGTTGGAATAGACATAGGAGGTTGTGGTGGGGTAGGGTTTAGGGAGTATTAACCCTATACTCATATATACGTACACGAAGAGTCAGAGTTTTGAACCGTAGCCCGAAAAGAAGAGATGAGGGCTTGCATATACGTGTATATACGAAGGCAGTATATACGTGCATATCTCCCTAATATGGTATGAGGAAGACAATGATAGAAGGATATGACATGAGGGAGAGGTTCCTGCCGTATATATGCCTCAACTTTGCAAAAGTGTCAGGTGGCACTTAGCTCTGAATGCTAGTCCAGGATACATATATCATCGAGACAAAAGGAAGAAAAGTGTGTCGCAGGTGTATTTATGACAGGAAGGCCGCATGGCGGGGCTCATTAGGAGGTGCATGAGAGGGCTTGGTCCACCATGGACACAATACCACCTCCATAGTCCATCATAGATGCATGTACCATATTTTACCTATATATCCCTCTCTCACTCCCCCTCAAGGGTACCCATGGTCTTTTGTCATGAGACTCTAGCATATATATATATCCTCTATGGGGGCTTGTAAAATCATCTCATAAATGAAAAATCTCATGGAGGGAGGTTTAGAGCTTCAAGTCTCGCACGGAGAGTACTAGGAGCGACTTTGGGAAGTCTCAAATGGCCCAAATTGCTAGTCGAGTCTCCAGACTTTGGGAAGTCCTGAGCGACTTTGAGAAGTCCCAAACAGCCCAAATCTGGAAAGATCATCAAGAGCTAGCTATACTCTACTCCAAGATGAAGCCTCCGTGATGACATGGTGATAGTGACCAAAGTAGTCCTAATTGAAGATCAAATGAAACTTCGATCAAGTACAAGAAGAATAAAATACTTAGTCAAATTATAGTCATTTGACAGTCGTCGGCTGACCAAAGTGAACAGGCTGGTCAGACAGCCCTAAAGGCTGATTTAAACTGCCCAAACCGATTTAGGTTAGTTTGAGTTCGAGTCGGCCCAAGGGTGTTTTCCACCTATAAATACCCCTTGGCCACTATTGGATTCAACGGGTTTTGTTTAGTTAAGAGTTCACTACATCATAACTTCATGTTATTATTTGTTTTGTTGTGATATAAATGAAACCAAGGAAGCCATAATGAATAAATTTATGACATGTTTGAACTGTGACATTCTGGATTGATTTCTATATATTCCTCCTTGAATTACTGGTTTGTTTCACCGTGCTTGTGCTTTTGAGAAACAAATCTAGCATGAAGCACCAATTGACATTCAATGTCATAGCCCTTGTCACGTTCACCGCTATTTGTTTCTTCCACTGCTACACCCTTATGGCTACCACGCCCGCTGTTGTGAGAGTCACGCCACCGAGAGCTTGTGACCCATCACCTCCGACAGTACCTACATCATCTAAGCAAGCCTGAAGGTAATGTTCGAGGTACTAGTTCTCTCACACCATATGCCATTGATATTTGATATTTCCTCGATGAATTAAATGCATCATGTGTTGAGTTGATAGAGTCGGCCGCTATTGTGGTCACACTTGTTATAGAAAATAGTGTTGCTAAACTGTGTGCACCCCCTCATGAAATAAGTCTGCCTATTGATTTGTATGCACAATATGATGAAATAAATGAATTGCTTACTGAATTAGTTGGACCATGTGTTGATAATTTTCATGAAAATTTGGATACCTCATATAATGAGAGTGCAATATTATATGATGATTTGATCGCCCTTCCAAACAACATGAACTACTTTACATTGTGTGACCAAATTGATGACTTGGCTGATGATTTTTTTGCACTATGTGATACAATTGATTTACCTCTTGTTTTCAATGCACAAAGTAATGGTATAAGTGCTATCAATTCTAAGTTGATGATTGGGATGTACTATGTGATAGGGCTGGTGAATAATTATCTATTTTTGGACACTCCATAATATGAAATGCATGATATGATTGTTGTTTTGTGTATACCTATTGCTGAAATTAATTCTTCCATTGGTTTAAGTGCACTCATACTTGCTAATAATAACGAGCCATGTGAGGATATAGCTACTATTTTGAAAGAACCATGTGACATGATAATAAATTTTCATTGGATCATGCACAGTTGATTAGACATAAAGAAGTACTAGCTAGAGTTTCTCCTGATGATTGTTTGTACTATTATGATGGATCCACCTATGCCTTTGTCACAAGCTAGAAATATAGTTGTTGAATTGACATGTTTAAGATCTTCAACTAGTGTTCACATCCTAGGCTACAGGTTTAATTTGATTGGAGAATATAGTGTAGAAAGTTAATTTTTGGTGCATTGAATTTGCATCACTTGTTATCAATTGAATGATTTTCAACTTCTTGATTTCAGATTCAATGATCTATAAATGCTTAGTCATTTGATATGACCTACAATATTGGTGCTGATTATATGCCGAAAAGCTTGTTACATGATTATTTAAACATTAGGGCATTGCCTTGCTCCAAATTTTAGCATGCTGTAGCTTGTAGTTTGCATATCATTCATGTTTATTTACCTATGTTTGGGATTTAACGATGAACATTGCAAAATAGATGATATGAACTAATGCTTCACTTATACTTACAAAATTAGTTGCAATATTTGTTGTATGAATATTCTTTTTAAGCTCACGATACATTGTGCTAATCTTTTGACTCATTATTACATGAGCTACTGTAATTGCTGCTATGAGCTAATGTTAAATGTGCAACAATGAATAGAAATAAAAACAGATGACATAGACATATAACATGCATACACATTGTCTCTTTTGATAGCCTATTTTCAGGTTATGCAAAGCCGAGGATGACTTGTTTTCAAGGAGAGGATGATGAGGACATGACCTCCATGGATACAACTACTACTACCTCTACTTCCACTACACCACTCATTGATCAAGATCAAGACAAGCACAAGAACTCCAAGTACAAGAGAGTCATCATGGTGATCAAGTTCAACAAGCATGTCAAGTCATGGAGGGAGAAGGTGATCAAGCTAAGGAGAATACATGAAGATAATCAAGACCTAGTTGCACTCTACTACAATTTGAACCTCCATGATGACATGGTGATGATGACCCAAGAAGCCCTAATAGAAGATCAAATGAAGTTTCAGACAAATACAAGAAGAATAAAAGACTTAGTCAAATTATAGTCATTTGAGAGTTATTGGCTGACAAAAGTGAACAGGCCAGTCAGACCACCCATACGGCCGGTCAGACCGCCCTAGGGGTCGATTTAAACTGCCCAAACTAAGTTAGGTTAGTTTTGAGTCTGAGTTGGCCCACGGGTGTTTTTCAACCTATAAATACCCCCCTTGACCACTACTGGATTTATTGGGTTTTGTTTTGTTTAGAGTTCGCTAGGTTGCTACTTCGTATTCTTTGATTGTGTCCAACAACTAGTTGTGAGGACAGCCTTGAAGCCCCGCTTTATCTAGTTCTTCATCTATATTCACAATATTTAGATTGCTACTATCATAATTCTTGCATGTCCTTTGATTGCTCGCATGGATTAGAACATCATGTTTAGGTTGACCATACTTCTGACATCATTAATAACCTACAGGAGTTGGTTTAGCGATTGCTAAGGCACGTTGTTCCATAAGGTATAGGCCCCCTTCTAGACAACTTATGGGGTGGCTTGTGGCCCCAAGAAGCCATAAGCTGTCTAGAAGGCATAGCTTAGCTTAAGCTTAAAATTTAAGCACCCTAAATTTCATGTGTATTGTGAAAAGCTGGGGAAGAGGTGCTTCCCGAGCTTCTCAGGACTGACCTTCCGAGACTACCCTCGAAGTTCGGTTTATTTACCCGCAAATGCCACTACTATATAAATCGAAACCATAGCAGTTTTTTCCTCTTTTCCTCCCATTCTCCCCCATCCCCATCTGCCTCTCCCCATCACGCAACAGGGAGCTCCCATCCCATGGCCATGCCGGCGCTGGCGTCGACCCATCCGAGCCGCGCCCTCCCTCCCTCAGCCCGCTGACTGCTCCACCGGCCTCCCTGTAACATCCTCGATTTTTGAGGGCTTGAAATTTTTTTTAAAGGAAAGAGGATGTGCAACTAAGTATTATGCTAACATGTATTTTAGTTGGATTTTATTTCAAATTAATTCAAGGTTTTAAATTAATTTGAGAGCAATAAGTGTGTTTTTGATTTTTAATTTGAACATCATTTGAAAATTTGCCCCAAAAATAGTTTTATTGAGTTCCCTATACTCAAATTGATTTTATGGAATTTTTCTGGAATTTTTGGAAGCCATTTGGTATTTTTAAAAGCCTCATTTGATTTTCTAAATTTATTTTAATCTAAAAATTGTTTTTTCTTTTTCTTGAAGTCATGGGCTAAAAGCCCATTTCACCCCCCTGGGCCGGCCCATCCGGCTGCCCTCTTCCTCTTGGGCCCTTTTGTTTTGTTTTTTTTCCTTGGGCCAGCTCCCATTCCTTTCCTCTTGGGCCGCCTTCTTGGGCTGCCTTGCCCTTGCGCCATGCACGCTATAGCAGCAGCCGAGCGGCCGCATGAGGGCGCCGCGCACGTGAGAAACGCGCCACCGGTTCGTTTTTTCCTTAATTCCAGTGATTTCCTCTCTCCATTAATCCGGCCATTAGTGCCATTAATCTGTGATTTGTGCTGCCTTTTCCCCTCCCCCTGTAGTTCTTTCCTTTGCTCTCCCACACAAAAAAAATTGTTCCCCACCTCTTCTTCTTCTCCAACTCCGGCGGAACTCCAGCGAGGAATTCCGGCCACACCGACGCACCCCTACACCGAGGCTTGCTGTTGGAGCTTCCCCACATCGACGCGCATCTCCTATCGCAAGAATCCGCGAGCTTCTTCCTCTTCATCAACTGAACCGCGCGTTCTTCCCAAACTCCGGCGATCTACTTCTCTCCTTGTTTTCTCCACCCATGATGAGCCTCTCTCCAACCCTTTCCCGAGGTAAACTCCCACCAACCCGAGCAACACTTCCCCTCCACCAATTTTGATCCATTATTCATCCATCTTGTGCAACCATGTTTTGATTCATCCCCAAACACTATTGCTACGTGCGTGCTACAGTGTTCGCGTGTATATTAACCCTGTGCAGTAGCTATGTTGCCACCCCTCTGTCCAAATTTTGGATTTATCCAATCTTTATCCGATCTTCAATCTTAGGAGTAAAATGGAACCCTTAGAACCCCACGAGTCCAACGGTGTTATTGGATCATTAATCCGACCGCTGGATTTTACATTATATTTAAATTTGGATGAAATTTGACCTAATTTCATGATAACTTTGTATTGGAAGATTATTTTGAAGTAATTCTTTTTCTATAGATTACTAGTATGCTAAGGAGTACTTCTGGAAATTCTCATAATTTTTGGATTAGTGTAGAATTTTCTAGAATTAAAATAAGCTTTATTTTAATTATTAAAAATAGTAATGCCCTCTGTTATTTTTATTCAATTTTTGCTAGGATCAGAGAACCCTAGAAATCATTTACCATGTAAACCAAAAAAAATTTCCTGCAATGGTTAGGGCTATAGAAATCAAGATGTGTTCTAGATCTATTTAAAATTGTTATTTAAATTCTGTTTTAGCAATAGTTTCTGTATAAATCTGTTTTAGCTAATAAAAATCCATGTCCAGAACCCAATAAATCATGTTATATTCTAGGGATGATGTCAGGTCATGAGAACCCATTTGGCATGATTAAATAATGCTTTACCATTCTTTGTGTAATTTCCATGCTTAGAATAATAGTTATAATTACTTAAATTATATTTCCAGAACACTTGCAAACATGAAATGTCTTTGGAATTGGTAGTATGACATGAGATTCCAATTGTATGATTTATTGATGATAATTAGTATTTTCTACTTAATTGTTACACTAGAAATGCTAGTAATTGCCTTAATTAATTAATGTTCAGATTAAAAATTATTATTAAATTATTTTTGGTACTGTTCCAGTACTGTTAACATATTCCAAGATATTTCATGTTTAATTAGTTCATGCTAATGGTAGAGAATAGCTTTTAGCTTAATTTCTAGTCTTTAAAATAATAGAAAAAGCATGTGTAAATAGGATTAGATGTTGTTAATTTATTCCTTACTGTTATTAACCATTATAAACATTTAGGACCTACCTAAATATTTATTTGTGGTTAATTGTGAATGGTTTTATCCTTTTATCATGATTACTAGCATGTTAAGGTGCATGTTGTGTGTATATATATGTATACCTATTAAAATACCCGGTAAGGGATAGATGTTATCTTTATATATATATATGTGTGTGTGTGTGTGTGTGTGTGTGTGTTCTATGGTTATGGCCAATCCTAGAAGACCTAGCTTCTATTTTTCTTCATGATGACGCTATTGCGCCATCGTTCCATTCCACCTCATCTTACCTTCGTCGTGCTTCTTCTCGTGTTGCTTCCGAGTTATTCTTATTGGATTTTGTTATTTATTTGCTTGCTCTCGTTTCGTTACGATGATAGGGAGTGAAGAGGCCGACCCAGAGACCGAAGCAACTGAAGAAGGAGAGTACTACCACGAAGGCATGCCACTTTTCTTGATCGTTTTTGATCCTATATTTTTGAAGTCATTATATTTTGTTATTTACAAACATGCATGCTATTTTAATCCAGTAGCTAGCGTGTCGATTGACACACTTTTACCCTGTCCGCTTGTCGTCCTTTTTACTTGATACCCTGAGTAGTATAATAGGTTTTATTCTGAATAGAGTAGAGAAATGCTTAGCCATGCTTAATTATACATCTTTAGGTTGTTTTGATTTGGAGAAATGAATATCGGATCGATGATCCTTGTTGAAACTTGTTGACCTCGCTGAGCTAGGGCCGGATGCCCGATGTTTTCCCTCTCTCTCTATTCTTCCTATTCTACTCTGGGTGAAACTTACCATCTAATATGGTGCGGGCGACAGCTGGATCATGTGATGAAGGAGCATATGGTTATCCTACCCACAGAAGGCCGGTTTAAAAGAACCATTGGTCGTCCGTACTGCTTAAGGCCGAAGTCTTGAAGTTGGAGAAGTGTGCCAACAGTGCAACCACATGCTATATGGGCAATGGCTTGGTCAAGTAGGTTAGTCAGCCTTTGGTGCCGTTGTTGCCGTATCGCAGAAGGGGTGGATGTAGCTACGAGGACCCTCGGCACAGATGGGGGGACCGGAGTGCGGGGACATACTCTCGACTCCGAGCCAGACCCAGTGGGCATGTCACACTTTAGGGGGGATCTAGCTAAAAGACCTCGTCACAATCTCCTTGTTGTAATGCTGGCGATGGCCAGTGGCAACAAGGCAAGATTGTGTCATGTGGGTAAAGTGTACAAACTCTGCAGAGTAATAAACTAATCGATTAGCCGTGTCCACGGTTATGGACAGCACATGACTCATTCTTGATGAAAAGGACCTGTCCCTCTCCCCCTTGCTACTTCCCTCTAGCCTTTTTGCTGATGAAACCTATGGTCGAGTTAAGGCAGGAGTCCTTACTCGATTGTGTTGGTCATGGACCACACCTGTTGAGAATCACCCTTGTTAATAAAACTGATTTATATCAAAATGCTGCCTTCGAATCTGTTATAGTAATTCAACTAAAAGTTGCTTTACGCAAATAAACCATAGAGCCTTCCTTTGAAGCCTTGCATATAGTTTGGTAGGACCATCTGCTGCCAGGTGGCTTGCTGAGTACGTGAAGTACTCACCGTGCATGTGTTTCGTGGTGGTGTGCAGAGAAATATGCTGAAGAAGGAGCTGATGAAGACTTCTTCTATGATAAGCCCGAAGAATAGGTCGTGTGGCTTCCGTCAATTGCTTGTGGCACGGATGGAGTCGCTTCACTTTTATTTTCCGCTATTTTCTCTGATGTAATAATGTCGTTAGACATGGAACTTTGTAAGCCATGTGGCATATTGTACTCAATTAAGTTTTTAAACTTTGAATGCATGCAATGTTATTCATTTCGCATGTGTATCGTCAGCGTGATCCTGGACTGACGAGGATATACACAGGGGGGGTCTAGTAGTTGAAACTAGACTCTCACACTCCCTCCGCTCGCCAGCCTCCGCTCGCCTCCGCCCCAGGGTTGCTCGAGCGCTGCCAACCGGATCCGCCCGACGCCGGCAACTGGCTCCACCCACGGCTGCCAACTGGGATCCGCCCCGACCTCCGCCTGCCGCCGACGCCAACCGCCGACGCCCGTCGCCCCGGATCCACCCCGGACCTCCGCCCCCCACCGACGCCAACCGCCGATTCCCACCGCCCCGGATCCGCCCCGGACCTGCGTCTGCCCGCCACCGCTGGTCTAGGATCCGACCTCCGCCCGCTGTCGCTGCCCCGGGGTTGCCGGACCGCGCGGCCAACCTCCGCCCGCCGCTGCCACCCGTGGTTGCTCAGCCTAGAGGTCCCCGCCAGCCCGCAGCCCTTCCTTCCCTCCTCACCCGTGGCGGCGTGGCGCAGCGTGACGACCTCGCTGACGACGCCACCAAGCTCCAGGACATGCTCCTGCCGCCATCCTCCGGCCCTCCACTTCCCTTGTGCTGTATTTGTGCATATTTGTGCTGCTGATGACGTATAAGTTTAGGGTTCTTGGCATCCTCTGCTTTGCTCCCAATTGGCATTTGTTTAAGGTTGCAGGAGGAATTGATAGTGCAATTAAGGAGTGATAATCTAATTGTTCATTTATGATAATCTAATTGCTGTTCAATTCATCATTTAATTTTAGAGATGGATGTACACTTGTTAGATGGCAATTTCTCATTTAATCTGAGCTACTTGTTGCTATGTTTGAATTATCTCATGTGCTTGAAGAATGAGATGCGAGATCCATGAAGATGTTCCTGTTTTTTCTGTCAGGTCCATGAAGATCTGCGTTTGAATTATCTCATGTGCTTGAAGAACACACCTTCTCCCTCACCGCAGGGGGAGCTTTCTTGCAGGGGGAGCCTAAGATGATTCTCAAGAACACATTAATGAGTTAGAGCAACAAGGATTCTGGAGGATTTTAGCTTGAGTTGTGCTGTAAAATTGTATGTTTGATGTTTGATGAATGCAGTGAGGAATGAATGAGGTTCAGTTTTGTTTTTCTGTACAGTAGCGAATATACTTGCTATATGCAATTCTTGCTATGTGGTTTACATGACCCATTTGCTTAGAATCTAGTACAAATATGTCATGGACC